>KZ308393.1:466425-516054 GCA_000376725.2 Ladona fulva
TTTGTTGAAAAATAATTTATAATTCAAATTTCTTATGCTAAAATTTTCCTATTGCTTATTTCCAGAATACGGATAAAGTTATTTTAAAATTATTTTTCTTTAGTACGTTACTCGACGAAAATCTTTCAGGATTCATGACATTGTTGGAGAAAGAAAGAAATTAGGCAAAAATATCCAACTTTACTGTACAGTAAAATGTATGTTAACGTCAGTGCTCAATAAATAAAGACAATGTTCTTCTTCTCACGAAACAATATTTTCAGGATTTGAAAATATTGTATATTTTTGGAATTGATGTAAATCAAAATATACATCATTGCTGTAGTGGTGTCGTATTTCGGCTGTCTTTTTTTACCCACAGTTCCCTCTTCATATAGCTTGTATAAGGAACCGTCTTGAAAGGGATCGTCCTTTCACCGAGTCGACTGCGGACCTGGAAGCTGATGTCGGAGATTCGTCCAGAGCTGACAATCAAGTGCATTCTGCCTGTTGAACTCCGTTGCCTATGCACAGACTCTAGGTAAGGGAAATAGATTATTTATAAGAATATTATATTACGAATTCTTATTCGTTTTGTGAGATTTATTTAGATTATAAATTCATGATTTAATTTGGCTAATGCATTAGATTAATACTTAATCGAGTTGCTTAAGATTAGAAGATAAATCTTCCAATGATAAAAATATGACAAAGATTCTCTCGCTTATTGCAGGCAAATCTAGAGTATAGTCTAAAGTTAATGGTTCCTTTCGCCCAACGCTGGATGTCTTCGAAACGCTCGCCGATGCTTCTTCGTCCATCCGGTCTCCCATCACTTCACTAGCTGGTCAAATGAAGTCAGATGAGACATCAGATTGGAATGCACGGTGTAAGTCCTTATGCAATTCTCAGAGTACCTCTTAATACAATTACAGGCGAATTAGCTTCAGTTATCACTGTTCTTTCAGTTGCGGTCGAAAGATCTTGTAGTTGGTTAATATAAGTGCACGTAACGTTGCAGTATCCGACTTGGATTGAATCCGGCAGTTTCCAAGATTTAGTATGAAATTCGGTCCTTTTGACTCCTTAAACTTATTCGCTCGTTTGAAATAGGAATTAACATACAATCATCATTTTCTTACCCCCTCGAATCCACGAAATCTCCAGGTCGTGTTTTGGAAGAGTAGTAACAACATTAACTTTCCCTTGCTGCGAAATTGTCAGCTGAAGATCTTGGATTTTCTCAAATTCAATTTATTTTACGGGAAAGGTTGGAAAGCGTTGCGCCAATCTTAGGATGATTACTCTGATATGAATAGGAGCTATTCCGATTTATAGTTTCGTTTACTAGTGAGTCTTTAATATCTGTTGTTAACGGATCCGCATGTTGTGCAACTTGTGAAGCAACAGCTTGAGGATTCACTTATATATTAGGAATCGTAAAATTTTAAATTCATTTTCATTGGAGGAAAGAAGTTAGAATCGGAGGAATTTTTTTTTCCAAAGTTATAATGGGCAAATTATTAAAAATTTACAAGATCAATGCAACAAGAAATGACAACTTTTCAGGTCTTTTAATTGAAATTCTCCCAATATTGAGATGAATAGATTATTCGATACCCAAGGAAGAATGGACTTGAAAAAAGTCTGACGGGACCGGGAATCGAACTCGGGCCTCCCAATTGCCGGTCGGGTGCTCTGTCCGTTGAGCTATTCTTACCCGTTTTCCTGTGATCATTCGTTTGTTTGAAATTCGATAAATATTCAAAAGTTTGAGCATGAATTTCTAGGACTCTTAAAAGAATTTACAAAAAACATTGTTGCTGCTGAGCGTTCAAATTAGTATTGTAAATTGTAGATATTATAATTAGTAGGGCATAAATGTTTTCAATGCTAGGGAAGCTATTTCCGAAAAATATTTGAATTTTGAAATTTAATCCTTAAATTTTAAATAGAAAAGAATTCTTTAATTTCAAAAGATCTGTTCTGGTAACTATTTTGTTATTAATAGAAATTTTAATTAATTAATTAATTTTGTTTAATAGAAATATTAATTTTATCTTCTTGAACTAAAACAAGGAATTAAAGTTTCATCATCCATGAGAGATAAAAATCAATCTTACTACCGAGATTTTTACTTTGTAAAATTGTTTGTTGTAAATACTAACATAATTTTAATCAAGCAAAGATTTTTGTATTAACTTCTGCATACAATTTTCAAATTTAAAAGTGATTAATGACTAACTAATGTAGCTAATGTACAAAATTATGTTAGTTTAATTGAATTTTGTTTTAATTTATATTTGACTTCTCCAAAAGTAATTTTATCATGGTATTTTCTTTTTTGTTGCATAGTTTCCAACATTTTAAAGCTGTATGGAAAAATGAAGATTACTAGAAAACTCTTGTTAAATGTGATTTAATGGTGAGATGTCAAAGTGTACATTTATTGCAGTAGTGAATAAAGAAAAATGACACAGCACATTTTTAAGTATTATTTAAAACAGGTTCAATCCCCAACCCTTTAAATTTTCTGGTATGGTAGGAGCCGGAAGCACTGAGTCCATCTTGGAGCTTGCAGGTTCAATTGTTTTTCCTGCTGCAGCATTCACCTGGACCATTTGTCTTCTGCTCTTGTACTCAGTGAGCAGTGCAGCTTTAATGGCTGCATTCCGAATATACAGATGGCAGAAAAATATCAATGTGATATTATAATATGAAAAATAGTCGGTTAAAAAATTAGAATAAACTGAATGACCTTGGGGACTTGGTAATTTTTTTCTTCCCCCCATCTGGGGGGTGTCAAAAGGTTTATACTGAAAGAAAGGGTTAGAAAGTTCTAGAACATACCAGAAATATCTCTACCAACTTTTACAGAATTTTCTGGAACATTCTAAAACCTTTCTGATGATTTCTAAAATTCCTGTTAGGACAAAAATGTTCTAGAAAGATCTTTCTAGAACATTTTTGTCCTAACAGGAATTTTAGAATGTTCCAGAAAATTCGGTAAAATTTGGTAGAGATAAGTTTTTAAATCCTTCAATAAATGAATGAGAGACTACTTGAAATGTTAGTTTTTATATATTTATTAAATGCTATATAAAAAACTAACATTTCAAGTAATATTAAGTTCTCTCTCATTCATTTATTGAAGGATTTAAAAACTGATCCATAGAAAGTGATAAATTTATCAACAACACTATAAAAAGAGAAATTGTCAAGTAAATTGAGGTATTTTCTAACTACTGAAAATTTAAGAATGAAATGAACAAAGTGAAATAGTAAGTTGTGAAAATTAATATATTGACTATGAAATTTTCCAAATGAAAAGAATTCACGCAGTACAGAAAATAACCCATAGAAAGATGAAGTCATCATGAGACAAACAACCTGGGTAGAGGACAAAACTTTGATATAGCATTATTTTTAAAACTTAAATCAGCAGAAATTAATTCATAAAAAAACAAGATGATCTGAGCAACACGCGAAGGATAAATACTCTGGCAAATAAAATGTTTACAGCAATGCAATAAGCATAAAAATTGAAAGAGTTGCTCATAAATTATTTTCATTCAGGAAATTCCTAAGGGTGTTAAGAAATGCTGAATGTAAAAATGAAAGAGAATTATAATTTGAAATATATTCTGAGAAATCAAAGTAAAGTAATTATTCTGTGAATACCTTTATAATTTGAGTTGGCATGCTGTCCCTGGAGTTCAAGAAACCAAAGTGTGAGGTCAAACGCGTGAACAGCTATGTGGTCAGCTGAGAATTGTCCACTGGGTGTGACATCTGAAGAGGCAGTCAATGCTAGGAGGTGGAGTTGCTTTTGCATCATGATAGCTCTTACTGGTGGTGAATTTTCTTCAGGAACTACACAACAGGCAGGATATCGAAGTTGCTCACTAGTTTTGCCTTATTCTCTTTTCATGGTGTCCCTTGAGCTACTGTCCACCAAATTGAAGCCTACTGATGAAAGTTGACATTCCTCTCTTGTCCCACTAACAATGAGTTGCATCCTTCACTGAACCCTTTCTACTCATTTTTGCTACTATTCTGTGGAATACCACTTCAAGAGACAAGTCCTGAAGGAACCATTGGAATTGTCCAACTCATACTGAAATTATATTTAAGAGGAGGCCCTGATTGGGATTATGCACTTATTTTTACCCCACTTGCTTGAGATATACAAATGATTGTTTATGGTTTTAAAGGAAACAGAAGGGATTTAAACAATCACATGAAGATTGATCTAACCTATGATTAACTCTTTGAATGGGATGGTGTGAATGATGAC
Organism: Ladona fulva; assembly: GCA_000376725.2. Taxonomy (NCBI): domain Eukaryota; kingdom Metazoa; phylum Arthropoda; class Insecta; order Odonata; family Libellulidae; genus Ladona; species Ladona fulva. The sequence continues at coordinate 470,702 of KZ308393.1, forward strand.
TTTCAGCAAAGTTTTAGAGAGGCTAAATAATTAATTCCTTGGTTATCAGGCTATAATAGTCCAGCCGTTTTTACAGGAGCAGGTGATACGAGACTCATAAGGATATATAAGAAAATAATATAACATTTTATGAAAAGTCTAGATAAATTACTTTAAGAAAGTCGTAAAAAGTTTTGCCAAAGAGTTTGAGAACTCTCGATGACTGGGAAGAAGCACTTCATGAATGGATAGATTTGAATCACCTCTCAGATTACATGATTAAGGGAAGACAGCCAATAAAAGTCAAGGGAGACATCTTTACCACTAGAAGAGCTTGGGAGTTCTGGATTATTGTCATATATCACTGCGTATCAGATATGAGATACTAGAGAACTTCCACAATGTAACAATCCAATCTTGTATAAAAATAAAACAAGCCTATATCACATATATACAGAAATATTGCCTATCTACATAAGAAAAATTGCAAATATGTACAAAGAATAACATATATGTAATTGGACATCTTATGGAGATATTCCAATTAACAGTTGTTTTAATGCACTCCATAATTGGTCCCGAAATATTGGTTTTGAAAAAGACATATAAAAAATATACTTGGATCACACAGCAGAAACAAATGGCCAAAGCTGCAGGGAAAAGGAGAGGAAGAACTTACTATCTATCTATAATGGGAGGGGATACCTAATTCTATAAAACGTCTATATGAGGTTAGAGGAATGATTGACAATTGTAAAAAATTTACTTTAAACATAATGAATGGCCAGAATTTACAACTTTAATCTCACAGTATTTAATGAATTTGCAGCATATACTGAGGGTTAAAAATTGAAGAAGAATGGACTGAGAAGCAAATTGGATTCATATCACTCCAGAGAAAATATCCATCAAAGACTGATTTACTTCATAACCAAAATGTACTTGAAAATAAGATTTTATATATTTCTCTCTGACTGAGATGATCAAAATCTCTAATAGTTAATGGTCAGAAATCAGAATTGAACGAGATACTGATCTGAGTAGAATTTCTTGCACTTAGTATAAGTAGCCAACTCACAACCAACAATTGCACCATTTCATGATCTGGTTACATTAGGGGATAATATAATCCAAGGGCTAATATCTTCCGCAATAGGCACTCTCATTGCAGCATTTGCTTTGAGGAATAGCAAAAATAGGCCTCTCCAACTTCCTCAGAAACAAAATGAAAGGGATCAGATCAACTTCCGCTTAGTTTGGCCCTTCATACAAAAGGACTCGTTCCTGTACGCTTCAAGATTTCGCGGCACATAACATCTTCGCTCGGGTATCTGCATACAACGAGTTCTTCTCATTCACATCTGATCCTTTCCAGTATTGGACGGTGGCGATGAACCGTTCCTTTCTGCTGAGATAAATCGCTCGCTTCTGCGTTCCCGACGAATTAATTAGAATTACATCAAAATTATAGATTAAATTAGAAAGAATAGAACAATATGGAAATAAGCACCAAAAGAAGGAAATTGAATAAAAGTATTTACTTAAGTTTCCGTATGTTGCTTTTCATTCTAGAGATTTGTTAAAATTAATGAAACTTTAGACAAATTTTGTTGTTGTAAACAACCCCTTGACGATCAACGAAGACTAGCTCACGCATTGTCTCGTAAGATTGGATTTTAGTTCATATAGAAGTAATAGTAAGAATTAATGACACTTGAAGAAGAGACATTTCTAAGATCTTAGCGAGTGAAAACTCGCTTAGTAAATACTATGTAGAAGTGTTTATTAATCAACCCTATTTCAGTTTCGCCAAAGTTTGCATTATTTGGATCCCAAATCTATAACCGGCAATAAGAAATCTTTGACAATTTTATTTCTTGTGACGCATGTCTCGACTTCATAAAATGAGTCGCAATTTAATTTTGTAAAAGAAATAATGCCTAAAAGCGGTCAAAGTGAACTTAAATGTATTCCTTATGAAAAATATTCGACTCGTCTGAGATTGAACCGAAGACTGAAAGGTACATGAAAAGTATCCTATTACCTATCTGCGCAGATATTTCAGAAAATAAAAAAAGAAATTTAATAATTTGCCAATCTTTAAAGTATGACAACGTTCAGCAATTTATTTTCTAATGTACGATTTGCGTTTTTAATTCCCTCCTAAAGGACAACCTTCGATAAACCAACACAAACTCGGGTTCGAATCCGGGATTCCGGGATTAGAGGGCCGCCAACCCCACCGGGAGTTTTTTCTTCATCATAACTTCGGAAAAAGGGATTCGAACCCGTACTTTAGTGTTGCGGGTGCCTAAGACCCGCGCTCCAGCTCTCGAACCCGCTTGGCGGGCGGCCAAATCGTTTATTTCTATCATTTCTCTCAGCTTACTTTTTTCGGCTGCAAAAATTACCATTGCAAGTCATTTCACTTTATCACTTCAAAAAATTGCACTGCTGGGCTCAAATTCGGAAAACTTTATAGAATCCAGGCAACCCGCTTACAATGATAATTTAGAAGTGGGTTGCCTGCATTTAAAAATATTTCCGCAGTTGTGTAACATTGGCCCAGCAGTGTAACATTCTGAAAGGGAAAACGCAAAACGGAATTATTCGCCACTCGTTAACAATGAACAGCTGAATTATTCAACCACGAATTAATAAACAAGCACTGGAAATAAGTCTGAAGACAGAAACCAAGCACTATATATTAGAAAGGGTAGACAAATCTCCCGAATCTGTACTAACGTATTTGTTTTTATTTCTTTAACTATAACAAACTGTATATTAATATGGTCAAATGTTAAGTCTCTGAGAAGGAATATATCTGCAATAAATTATCACAAATGTTTATTCGAAAGATTACAATGATTACTAATTTATAATTTTACTACAGAAGAAAACAACATAAACTGACTCAAAAATGTTGCCGACATTTTTGATAGCACAGTCCAGCGTAGCATATCACCGTCGGGCATATAATTATCATTAGGAAATAATTTTTTCAAAATTCGCTACTGTTCCCGATATGATAAAATATCAAATGATAAGATTCAAAAGAGATTGGCGAATAAAGTTATAGTAGTTAATATTACAAAAGAAGTTCTGGGTTTGATACTAGAAAATACTCCTATAAAAATTCATGTAAAATATTGTTTGTAAGTTTAATTTCTTTTGTGTAAATAAATTTAAAATACGAAAATAATACGAAATCGAGACTAGTACATTAAGAATCTGGAATTTAATTGATTCTTATATTGGTCGCTGAATAATGTTTCGACTCGAAATTGCCAGAAGTTTGAATAAAATTTTGTAAAGTTTTGTGGTTGTGAACAACTGTAAACAACCATTAACGATCAACGCTGTTGAAGGCTAGTTCACAGATTTTTCCATAATAATACATTTTATTTTAAGCCCATTTACAAGTAATGAGAAGACTTAGTGATATTTTTTTCTGAGATTTTAGCGCCTGAAAAAATCGACAAAAGGTAACATTCTATGTTTCGCGGTTAAGAAATTCTCTACAAACAATTTAACAAGTTAACACCCAGGTATATACCTGGGTGCTAACCCGAGAAAAATTTACACAAACTAGGAAAACATCATATCTCTATAATTTAACGAGTGTTCCCTGAAAATAAATTGCCTATTGCAAGAACTTTTCTAATACATTGAATTCCTTTAATGCATTGCTATATCCTTGTCCTACTTCTCAATGTTATTGTCTATAAATGACATTTGATCTGATCTCTCTGCAGTACCATATTTAACCTTAGTTTGCATCGAAATGGGTAAATCCCGTGGAATAAATAAATATGCAACATCATCCAGCACAAAAGTTTTAACAGAGAAAATAACTGAGGAGTCAGATAAAGTAATACAGTTCGAATAGTCATTGATAGGTTTAAATCAAATCGAATTCCACTTCCTTGCAATTTTATGAGAGTGTGAACATTCTAAATAATACTGATAAATAATAACTTGGGAGAATATGAGAGCTGCATTCAGTTAGTTTTAACTAACTACTATAGTAGTGGAAATCTAAGATATTGGATCTATTTCCATTCTCCTAACAACCTCTGGCAAAATTATATACTCATTTAAATACTATTCGTACACAAATATCTTCACTATAATCCACACAATCCCATACACAAAACTACTTTTTTAGCACTAACAGGGATGTATCCCCAGGAGATGCGATAATAGTTGCTACACACATTATTTCCCTAAGGTTATTCTTATAAGATGTACAAGAAGCATAAGAAAAAGAAGAGGATATCACTTACTATACAGAAGATTAATTGTCCACGAAGATCACAGCAGCTTCAAGTGACATCTTCGAAAACATTAATATGCAGGGTATCAAGAAGGCTGACTTTCACTGGAATGCATTTAGACCAACCCATTAACCTTTAGTAGATTGAAAAAAAATCTAAGATCCTACGAATGACTTGGGATCAAAATAGAAAATCTTGAAATTGTCTTGAAATGACAACAGAAATTAAGTATGCCATATGCAACAAAAGGCGAAGAGTTTAAAAAACTTATACAAGCATTTTTAATGTAATAAAAATTTAATACAAATGGAAATTCATGGAAACCATTAGCAACTACTGAGGCTGTTAGTACGAACCGGTTACAGAGATGAGATAATGAAGACGTTCACTGGAACGTGAAGATTTTCAGCAACTTTTCCCACGTAAGTTACTTAGGGTTATTACTGCACACATACATTTATGGTTAATGTACCTTGTTAACGATGGTAATCCGTTCCAAGATTGTCGTCGTTACCCAAGGCACGATTATCCACAACCATAATGCATGTCAAATATGCAAATAAAAACTTATTTAAATGTAATTTACGGTAGTATAATTTATTCATTTATATTTGGAACAAAAATTACCATTATAAAATTAATAGTCATATAAGAAGTCTTTAATTCAGATTCAATTCAAGGCTTCGTAAACCAAAGACTGCTTCGTTACCCGATATTTTTTTAGATCACAGTCACTCGTCATTACCGATATTTATTTTTTTAGATCACAGTCACTCGTCATTAATCAAGTATGTAGTTAGCTAAGATCACCGTTCACAAAGGTACCACTGAATATAATTTTGAACCAACTTACCGCAAAATGTATTGAGAACAACAATGGCCTAAGCTGCCTTCACTCTAAAATCCATGATTGTCGCAACTACTGACAACATCGCCGGCTCACCTTGCAGCTCAGCTGTTTACCTGCTTGGCAGTACGGCGATATTTGGCGTGGAGTTTACTATAGCTTTATTAACTCAGTGCAAGATATGAAACCTCTTCTATTCGATAGAAGGGTTCTGTGATAGAAGGTAGTCAAGCCTGGTTATAGGGAGTTTCCGTGGATGACTAGTATCCAAGCCCCCTGTATGAGGGGGCCCCATTTTTACAAAGTAACTTTGTTATCAAAGGTTGTAGAGAAATTTAGGCTCGAAACTGTATACCTGCAAAATGTTTTTTTCATCTATTATGCTTTATAAATTAACTATTATTTGCCGCATGAGCAGAGGAAACATAAAAGGGGGCCCCATGGAAATTTGCAAGTGGTGCCCCATTTGGAGATGGCCACCCCCACAGTGCAGCCGATGTAAAAAAGGGGCACCTCATTAAATGCCTTACATTATCAAAATTCAAGATTTATCAGATTCCATTATCTAATTATTCTCACTTGGAGAAAATAAGAAAATCAATATTACTTACACCACCGTAACTTTGAAGTACGATTGTACTTCTCATAACCATCTCTTTTCATTTTCGAAGCTAGGGTGCATACAAACTTAAAGAAGAAACACATCACATATAAAAAATGGGGTAGTAACCATATCGTAAAAATATATCGAGACTTGCTCAACATCAGAGGCAGATTTAAAAATATGTTTAGTGGGGGAGGGGGGCGATTTTTGAACTCATCTCAAATTAACTTTTAAATTTCATTTAGTTGTGGTAAATGTAGTAGGTAAATAGATACTATGCAAACAAACAAAGTCATCAAGGGGGGACATTATACACAAATGCTGAAAATACAATGTCTCCTACTATTCATGCATCGAAAATAAAATCCAGCATATTCACCATGATAACTAATAGTATAGCAATAAAGATACATTTTAGAAGTCGTTAATGTTTGTCTGAACATTTTCATATATCCACCACTAAATGAAAAATTCAGCTATGCATCAGATCAGTCAATGCCATGGAACTTATGCTTTATAAAGGTGAGCCATGACTAAGCTGTCTCATAGCATTCATATTAGTTATGGGAAAATTAATCTGAAAGGTTGAAATTTTTTTTGGATATTGGAGATTCTTTAACCCAATTTCAAGATTCCAAAAAGATTCTTTCTGATATCTTGTTTTAAACTCAGTCTTCTATTTCTGGTACTTGAATTGATGATACCAGTGGGGTCCCGACACCCTCCCTTTATTTAACAATTAATGAACTATCCTGAGGGAAATTAAGGAAATGCTCGTAGGAAAGTAGGTTAGTGGTAGTATTTTCAAAATCAGTGTAGTAACGCAAACCCTTTTGATATTTAATAAGTACCCTTTTTCAAACCTCTAAAGAAATCTGAATATATTTCCTACTTCAGCCTTAATGTTGCAAAATTACATAAATGTTAACTGCATCTTCCAAAGAAAGGCTCAATCTAAATATTAAAAACTAAAAGAAAAATTTCAATTTGCTGTTATATTTGCATAATTTCTGAATATTTATTGTACATGCATACATTATTTAAGTATTTTTACAAGAGTTTACCGTAAATGTTTAGTTTTTCAATGTTTTATCACAAGTACAAATGCACCTTCACTTAATGGTATCACGAGTTAATATTTTTTCATTTATAATTTTTCATACACTTAAATGTTTCAATCATATATGTAGCAAGTTCAGGTATCACAACTTTTACACTTGCACCAAATATGGAGTATATTGTTTACTGTAATGAATTAGTAGTGCATTCAAGAGAAACTTTGGGATTCATCAATCTTAAATGAAAATTCCTGGAACACTTACATATGAGCTGCAGATTACATTTGAGTAACAGATGAAAATACAAGACTTAAGATCCCAAAGCACAACTTGAGAAAATGCAAAATGATACATAATAGTAATACTGAGAAAAATTACTTCCCATTCAAAATTGAAGAGAGATACTAACAAAATTACCAACTGACATACATTCAGGAAGTATGTATGAGACATTACATGGCTCAATTTCTAACTGAAGTATATTTTTGGTTACCAGTAACATTGTTTAATTATCTACTGCCATCAAGATTTATGTAAATTTTGAATTTCAAATGATCTACAAGATAGAGGGAAACAGTTGGATCCACATGTATCAATACACACTGATCTGTGTTTGATAGGATAAAAGACAAGAAACACCATAAACCAGTTTTCACACTGAATTTTACTCCTAAACATTGCAAGTCAAATACTATGTTCAACCCTTACCAAAGATACACAAAGCATTACATCAAAATCACAAAATTTCTTGCAGAAATTTCTTATTATATTCAAACAATTCCTTTAGATCAAAGCACACATATTTCCTCTTACAAAACATGAATCAAATACAAAATTAATAGATAGCATTAATGTAAAAGTGTTCTTACAAATATTTATATTAATTTTCTCTTTAACTGCTATGGAAAATATAAAATTGAGTAAATAGATTTTTAAAATATTAACAATATATAAACAATGTGTTATTTACATGGAAAACTGTATAAAAATATTAAAATATAAAGTACAATAATGTGAATACTGATTTTTTGAGAAAAATACTCAAAATACTTAACATTTGTTAAGACCGAGATAATACTTTTGGTCCTAGTGATGTATTGTTTTTACCAAAGCATTTCATCCTGTTCCCACAGATCTCATCTTCAAGCACAAAGATGACTTTATAGCAGACAAAATGGGTGCCACAAAAGCATACATCAATTGCATATGACATACCCAAATAAGCAGTACAGTTTTACCTTGAGTGTTTGTGTTAATTGTGCAAGAATAGAGTGATTCATGGTTAAGTCTTACAATTACTCCTTGGTCCAGTCCAAATGATTGTCAGATAAGATATCAGCCTTCATAAGAGGTGCTTGAGATCTGATTCTCTCAGCAAATTGTGCAGCAACAGGATCAGAATTAATAGTGGCAATTGCGAGGACACGGTCTCCTTGGCAATAGTAAGCTACAACATTTGTCATTTCCTCCAAGTCTCCATTGACCACTACATCATCATAATTTCTAACATATCCTGGAAACAAATCATATAAATTAATTATAAATGAGGAACAGCTTGTTATAGATTAACAATGATTTAATAATGATGAGGCTCCAAAAAGTATGACCATATGTCACACTACAAACAAGATGAATAGAAATTTAAAATTAATTTATTCAGGAGGCCATTCAAATTCTTAATTCCCAAAATAACACTGGGAAGTGAAATAATCTCTCTCAGTTACTAAAAATGTTGTATTTGATGAACTTCTCCTGCTACTTTGCACAAGATACAAGGGCTGTATGATAAGTACCCATGTTTAGCCACTGATGGCACCACTGACAAAATGTGTATGCCATAATTTAATGCCATCTTTAGATATAAGACTGTCAAAATTTCAGACATTAATCGAGTAGTTTTTTTTTGCTAGCTGTTGAAAGTAGTCAAGTGCGTGTTTGCTTGCCACCATGGAGAAAGAGCAATATCGATCAGTGATTCAATTTCTTTTTTTTTTTGGATGGGAAGACGTGTGAGGAAATCAAGGTGAAATTGCATGCTGTTTATAAGGACCATGCACTTTCGATGACTACCATCAGATATTGGGTTAATGAATTCAAGCGTGGCCGAACATCTGTTTTTGATGAATAGTGCCTAGGTTGTCCGATTGAGGTGACTATGGAGGATATGGTTAACAAAGTCCATGATATCCTGCTAGCAGATTGCCATGTGAAGATCAGAGTTTGCTGACATTGTAAACATCTCAATTGAATGCATACAAAGTATCCTACACGAAAAATTAGGCATGAGAAAGATGGGCTTCATCCAAGTCAGAAAATAGGGGAGGCAGTAATTCCTGAGCAGGAGAAAGCATTAGGAAAAGTTGGAATTACCCCTCAAAAGGCCCCCCATCTCCACTTCCCCTCCCTCTCTCAGGATGCCAAGCACCTTCCTAATGCGAACAGGCTGTAACATTACCTTCCTAATGCGAACAGGCTGTAACATTAGTGGGCTGGAGGGGGAGGTGTAGGGTTTGTGTGTGGATTTATTGACAAAAGTGGAAAAAGGAAATAATATTCAAGTAATGCATGAAACTGGAAATAAGGGAGGACTAGTATAAGAGATAAGTATACACTGGAGCAGTGAGGAGTGAGAAGGAAAAAAAAATGCTTGTTAACTAGGGTGTATTTCTTAGAATTCTTGTGTACGAGGCTATAGTAAATTCAGCCCTCGCATTCAGCAATCTCATAAGATTTTGTTAAAACAGATTAAAACTCCATTATAAACACCTGAATTCAAAAGAAACATTTTCAGTAAGACAATGTTTTAGTTTTCACAGCCTGCAAAATTTAAGAATTATCATTTCCTAAATTGTTTCACGGGTAAAAATCTTTCAAGCATTAAATCTGTCAAATCAAAACAATGCTGCAAGATAACTGTAATAAAAAGGAAATTTTTTCCTACGTAAGTAAGAAAAGAGTAAATTTTTATCACATTCCTGTAGACTAAAATACAAACAAATTAAATACCTGAATATCGGATGCTCTTTCCTAGAATGGCTGTCCAAAAGAAAGGCACAGTCTTGACATCTTTGCTATTAGGGTTCACCATGTTGCAAGCAGCAACACGACCATGGAAACTAGCTAACTGCCAATGGCCAATAGCTGCTTTTGGAGGTTCACCAACACCCACAGGGGCACCAAATGCCAACATTGGTGCACAAGCAATATCACCTCCAGCAAAAACATTAGGCATATTTGTTTCCATGTTCTGCAATAAAATGGAATAAAATTTTCTTTGGCAATGCAATGCAATACAAAATAATCACTAGATGAAGACATGGAAATTCAATGACTGGCATGGTTTCTAACTTCTTTCTACTCAATGATTCATATTGAAGTTATGTCTACATCACTAAAATAAGGATAAACTAAGGTCCACTCTATACAGTACAAGCGTAAACTGGGCATCTGAATCATCTAGGTATTGAAGAAAAAATCTCATTTCCTAGGAACACTTGAGAATTTCTGAATCTATTTTTTTAGATTTCAGTGGAACAAATATAAGAGATCAAAATCAAGACACTCAACTGGCAACAAAGGAAGAGTTTAATGTTTCATGGAGATTGTTATGAAACAGTAAGCGATCTATTCAAACAAATTTGTATTTTTCCTATTGCCATAATATTCTTTTATTCATAGAAAATTTTCTAAGAATGTATAGAAATATGAAAACTAGATTAGACTAGTATTTTTCCTTTCTGCAATACATAGTGATACATTAAATGCAGTAGAAACAGGAATTTTCTATGGAAAACATGAAAACCCTTTCAGAAGATCCTTCAGAATCAATCTAGAAAAGTTGAAGACTACTTAAAGACAATGATAAATTGCTAAATGAAACTTTCAGCAATACAAATTCTATAACATCTATGAATTATAAATAAAAAACAGCTTTATAAAAGTAAAATTTGCAACTAACCTCATTCACCACCACAGTTCCAGATTCAAGAGTTATTCCAGAATCTTTAAGGAAGTTTGTGTTTGGAATTGCTCCCATTCCCAGAACACACACTTCTGCTGAGACTAGATCACCAGTTCCAAGTTTCACCATCTTCACCAAGTGAGATTCATCACCTTCACCACCAACAAAACCTTCAACCACCTGATTCATCAAAAAGTGTACTCCTTTGTCCTGAAAAGAATAGTTTCATAGAGGTTTGATACAGTTCTTCAAGACAAGGTATTAAGGTGTGATCAAAAATGTGAAATTTTAAATTTCCAGGCTGTATAATTCCAATTGTCAAAATATTTTCTGTGTATTAGTACACAGTATATGTCCCTAACATACATTGTTAAGGGCAGCCATTTTGAAAGCTTAGTCAATTGTTGGCAGTAACAAAGAATACACACGTTTAGCTCCTTCAGTGATTCTGTCTTGACCTCCTCAATACTGCCAAAACAATATCCTTTCATGTTTTTTTTCAGTTTTGGGAAAAGGAAGAAATCACAGGGTGCCATGTCTAGTGAATACAGCTGTTGAGGCATCATAATGGTGTTGGCTTTTGCCAAAAATTCGTGAACAAGCAGTGAGGAGTGAGCTGGTGAGTTGTTGTGGTGCAATTGCCACATATGTACTGCTTTGCCACATGTCCGATTGTTGTCTTTGGATTGCGTCATGCAAATGACGTAAAACTTGCAGGTAATAATCCTTATTGACCGTACGACCTGGTGGCAAGAACTCGTGATGCACTACGCCACTGAATTCGAAGAAAACCATGAGCAGAACCTTTACATTAGATTGTACCATATGTGCTTTTGTGGTCTTGGTTCTTCAGGAAGTTTCCATTGGGACGACTGGGCCTTAGTTTCAACATCAAACCTATACACCCATGTTTTGTCACAAGTTATGACCCATTTAATAAGTTCTGGATCGCCATTGACTTTATTTAGCAACTCTTCAGAGATCCTTCAAAGATTATTCAGCAACTCTTTAGAAATCTTCATTCAGTGCTGCTTTTTGGGACAAATTTTGCTGCCACCCATTTCATACCCAAAAATCTGTAAAAATTGTGTGGCTTGAGCAAAACGATATGCCAACTTCATTATCAATCTCTCTGATAGTGATTTGGCAATCATCCATAAACATTTTCTTCACCTTTTCATTAGTTGGTTACCATTGGTTGTCAATGTGCTGGGATGTCCAGGGTGCTCATCTTCAGTGTTTTCACAACCCTCTTAAAAATTTTTGTACCGCTTGTAAGAGCTCCTTTTACTTATTGAACACTTGCCAAAAGCAACATTTAACATTTCTAATGTGGTGCAGCACTTTGTTCCATTTCTAATGCAGAATTTAATGCAAATTCTTTGTTCAGTTTTTGCAGCAAGTCAAAAATCGATGATCACAGTTAAACACGTGTAACCTTTTTGACTGCCAACAATAATCTAAGCTTTCAAAATGGCTGCCCTTAACAATGTATGTTAGGGACATGAGTACCAATAAACAGAAAAAAAGCATTGACAATTGGAATTATACAGCCTGGGATATTTAAAAATTCCACTTTTTTATCAAACCTTTTATAATGTTTCAAATAATTACCTCCAGCAATTTCTTCAGTCTCTCTCCAATCTGAGGACCAAGAGATTCTGCAAAGGGTACTGAGCCTCTCCCTATCACAGTGACCTTGCTTGCTTTATCAGACAAATAACTAGCTATCTCCATGCCTAAAAGTTAAAATTGACAAACTCAGTATTAGGTTAGCTTACGCTTAACAATTACAGACTTTCATGGTACAAAAATGATCATGTAGAAATAATAAGCCAATGATTTGCATTAGACTGCAAAGAGACTGGTTGGTGATTGACAATGATGTAGATAAGGTAATGGTTTAACCAGCCTTAATCCTGTAACTACTCCCATAGTAAACAAGCAGTTTTAGCCTCTTTCCTTATCTCCTTAAGTTCATGGGTATATTGCACATGAGCAAGAAGAATATGACACTAAAGAATTCACATAGCTTAAGAATTCCTTACATTAAATTACATTATCTTGTTTAGTCACATGGAAATTCAAAAGTGCTAATCTAAATGCATCTTCCATAATTGGATACCTTAAAAAATATTAATATAAAAATTTTAATATTTAGTTTGGGAGACTAAGTACTAAAATTTGCTTTAATAATTACCAATGAAAGAGGTTCCAATAATCGCAACATGCTTTGTTCTTGATTTTTCAGCAATTTTGTTGGCATCTACCACAGTCCTCAAGGTGAAAACATTTTCAAGATTCACTCCAGGGAGATCTGGTTTCCTTGGGCTGTAACAAAAATAATGCACAATGAGTAAATAATAAGCTAAATCAACACTTCTATATAGATATAGCAAGTGATATTACATTTACTCTCCTAAAAGTTAACTAATAAATGGATTACATTTACCAACATACTCAAATGTTTACTGATTTATAACTCCAGAAAACAAATTTGAGAAAATGTGAATCATTATCAATCAACAGAAGATGAGAAAGCATTAAGAATAAAGATCTGTAGATACTTACGTTGATCCAGTAGCGATGAATAGTTTATCATAATGTAAATCTTCTCCTTTGTTAAGCTTCACCATCTGTTTCTCAACATCCAAGCCTACAGCTTCAGTACCATTGACAACTTCAATTCCATATTTCTGTTAAAGAAGTTTCCTCATCAATGACAAAGTAATGTAAGAATTATCACAAATTATAATATGCATTCTCCTAAGGGGAGCACATTCTAACATTGCATTTACAAGAACAATCATTATATCCTAGTAAACAGATTTGATTCTGAGAGTATAACCCTGTTCTAGATAAAAAGAATCAAGTGATATTTGCTTCACACACTCATTCTTATCTAATCTTTTATTGACCTGCATTAGTGAATTCATCGTCACTGATCACTGTGAACAATCTTATTTCTCTTATCAATGGGTGGCGTAAATGCTATTAAATCTACAGCCATAAATGGATCACAAAAAATTAATGACAATATACGTTCCACAGGAGGTTGTCATTACATTAAGTTTTTTAATGTGAAGTTCCACCAAATTATTCTTGAATATATCAACTATGGATCGCATTACTTTATTAAAAAGAAATGCCTGAAGTCAGTCTCACTTTTTATCTCAAATGTTTACAGAGTACTATTTATATCATAGAATAAAGCAGACTTGAGTTAGGCAATTGACCATACATGAACATACAATCTTTAGCTGAAACCTACAATTTTCACATATATTTTACTAGAATTTATAAATTACAGGTAACAAGAAGCACATTCACAAAAATAAAAATTATGGCACTCATCTTACCTGTAATAATATGAAAGGAATACACAAGTAATATCTATGCAACTTATCTACATATGTACCCTGCAAGCTGCCTTTTGGCATGTTGCAGGGGCACTCATAAAATGAACAAAGTTTCTAACATTTTTAATGGAATGTTTAAGCTACTAAGATTTTCCTTCCAAAACTGGCTTTATGACAACATGTTGATAATTAATGATTATAAAATGCCGAAGTATCCTACTACTAACACAGCCAGTGTCAATCAATCTGATTGAAGTACCTACCTATCTCTTCAAATTCAAACAGAGTGGCTGGTTTTGATGCAGGCACTAATGAAATTTCACTATTTCATGCTACTGCATATTAATAAATATTATTAATAACTAACCAATCCCTGTGGGTAATATTGACAACTCATGATATTCTAGAAGAACAGGAAAATTAAGGAAAAAACCACTGAATATGCATTATTATTAAAATAATAAAAACAAGAAAATCTACCTCATAAAACTCTGGGGATCTGAGGCTAATTTTAGCAGGGGTGGCATCAAGTATTTTGCTGAGTTTTGGGCGATCATAAGGCAGATGATTTTCAGCTGTGACCAGCACTATTCTGCCTGCAAAGCCTTCCTGCCTCAGTGTTTCTACACAGCAAGCACCAGCACCACCTGAAATACAGAAATTCAAGCAAACTTGCCCCACCTATTGATTCCATTTTACTACCTAAGACCCATAAATTGACTTGATTCAAGATACCAAAAAAATGTAATTAAAATAAACTAAGAGAAGAGATTCTTGGAACATCCTCACAAAAATTCCTATAATCCAAGAATGGTTGTATTATTTTCATTTAAAAGAACAAAAATTGTAAAATAGACATTCAGTGTAACATGATGATGTCATATGGTGATTATACCAATTGTACATTAGAGTTACAGTGGAATTTACCATAATAATTTTATTTCATTATATCTTGAAGGACTTAGAAATAGTTATGCTTGGGACAGTATCTTTTTGGAACTACTACAAAATTTTCAATTCACAAAACCTAGTTAATTGATTTTTCACAAAAAATAATGGGCAATCCACCGGGTTATACTGGCAAGTATTTCATTGAATGTTTTTAACTTCTCCATCCTCATTTAAATTTTCCTTTGCAGCTAGGTTATCAAATGTTACCACACTATATACATTTACTTGGTATTAAAACATTACCACAATTACCTGAAAATTAGAGCAAATGATGACACCTATATTCAAAATCTTTGATTTTAGAGTGATTTCTTTGTTTAAACCACGACAACAGATCAGCAAAATAACTGCCTAGAGACAAACTTTTTCCTTTAAACTTTCCTCTTTGTAAAAGGTCATTCCACAGCAGAATGAGAGGTGCCACACCCTAAATCTTATCATAAAGGCTCCTTGAAAGCAAGCTACCACACCCTAAACTTATCTTTGATGATACTCAAAACCTGACACATTCAGCAGTCTCACATATTACACCAGCTGCCTAGCCAAAACCTAATTCAAAATAATTTATGGCAGATATCCAAGAACATGATAGGAAAAAAATAGAGTAATGAATCTATTTCAGACTGCTTACTGGTTGCAGATACTTTAGTATCATCATTTCCAATCCTAAAAAAATTAAATGCACTTTGCATTTAGGTAAACTACACAGAGGTCATACATTGCCTGACTCACCTCCACCAATCACCACATATGAAGTCTGTATGTTGAGATCTCTCATTACCATGTCTTTAACCCTCTTATTTGCCTCCAAAAGATCTTTCCTCGCTCTGACCCTGACTTGTCCACCTTTTTCAACAGTCACTTGATAACATGGGATGCTATCCATCCCAGGAAAATCTTCGATGTCACCTGTTAAAAGTATTTCAATTAATGGACATCTCAATTATCCTATTGAGTAAAATGAAAAAAATCTCAGGGAAGAAATTATGAAAAAATCCCAAGTGTCTCAGAAACTGGAAACGTTGATGAATGCGTGGGTAGATCTAGAAATTTCTCACCAACTGAAGAGAACCTGAAGTCAATCACTTGAAGTTTATAACTTGATCATGCAAATATGAGAACTACCTTTTCAAACATCACATATGTGAAATATTAATTTATATGATTGAAAAATGAAAATGAATTAACATTTTCTTTCTAATTATTGTTTGTGGTATTGCTCCAAGGAAGACTACCAAGAGAAAATCTAACATACCATTCTTGGTGTTAAAGCACGCCCCATGCCAAGGACAACGGACAACTCCATTACCCAGGGCGCCGGTGTTCAGAGGAGCTCCATAGTGAGAGCACTTGCTACCCAATGCAGAAATAATGCCATTCTGCTTCACTACTAATACTTTGGATTTGTCCGGGCCTAACTCAAAAACTTGCATGCTGTACAAAGAATAAGAGAAAGCAATGCACCTGAATCCTCCAATTTGATTCCGAAAATCGGATATGTTAATTTCTAGCAAATAAAATGAGAATGGATTTCAAGGAAAGAACAATATCAAACGCTCTTAGAATGCTCAGCCAAAACTTACGAATTTTCCTTCAGCGCAGATTCCTGACATACTACTCCCTCAACGTAGTCGGCTGAGCCTAAAAAATTGAGTTTCACAGAGTTATTTAGGGGTCTTTCCCGAAAAAATTGATACATTACATGCAAGGACCATTAATCTACTTACCCTTATTTTTCGTATTACTGGAACCCATATCGTTGTAACTTGCAATTAGGCGTAGAAATCTGGCGTCGCACACCTGTATGAATTTGAGTCAATCGACCTTTTATAAGATGCAATAATAATGTCAGGTAATAAAATAAAATAAATGTATGTCACTTCACATCAGTACATCGATCAAAATTCCAGAGAAAATCTAATGAATCAAACGTATGAAAAACTGCATAACAATTTGACAGGGTAAAATGCAAGCAATCTCCTCTTGGCTAGAATGACATCAGCTTCAAGCACTAATAAAATGGCCAAATAACACCTTCCACATTCACAAATTACTTACCTGTGAACTAAAATTAATAGGAAGAGCCTGAACGATCGTACTCCTTATTAGACAATATGGAAACTTCACCAGAGAATTCAATGTCATTCAACAGTGAATGGCTCAATGGTAACTCTCTAGACGACTACACAGATTTCATAACTTCTCCGGTGAAACTTCCTTTCCCTTGCTTCCCAAGGCAATAAAAATTTCGACAAAGCCGCAAAGAGATAAGGTCCACCGACAGCGAGTGGCAGGTAGCGTGGAAAGTGAAGAATTAGCTGGCACCTGGCCAAACAGCGCTATCAGCTGACCGAAACATGTACTACGTACATTTCAGCGCGGCATATTTTAAAAATGGATGAAATAGTCCAAAAATTTATTATCGATAATAAATCAGGGAGATGTTGACAATTGAATCAGTTTTAGGAACAAAATAATTAATAACCAGTGTAATAAGAATACCTGCCTTCCACGCAAATTACTCGAATACCTTTCTCTCGCTTGAATTGAAAATCAATGTTTGGTTAACTAGTTTTTAAGAAAAGTTTTTGCTGCATTAAGGTCATTTTAATTAACAACGTCATAATCTAGTCTTCCATATATAACAAATTAAGTAGTATAAGGTTGTTAGCTAGTCCAATTTATTTTGTAAATTGTAAGAAATATCGATATCTTCATTCCCATCCCCACCCATTCATCAAATTAAAATTAGATGACATTAATAGATGATAATAATGAAACGTCTTTATTGAAGTGCAATATTGAGACTTCTTAATATCCAGACATCTAACCTTTAATGTTAATCCCTTCTTGCATCTAACTATTAAGTTATGGGATTATTTATGAGTATGCAATAATATCCTATACTCGTACAACAAAAAACCATCACGAGAAGTTTTAATGTAAGATAAGACCTAATTCTAGGTTGGTTTCATTGTAATTTTCGATGAAATTATGAATTTCCACCTTCTTATTCAGTTTGTAGCCACAAATGCATGTAAGATTCTTAGTTTTATCTATCTATTGTGTTACAAATGACTTCAGAGGTATTAACTGTTTTAAGCTCTTGTATGTATCATAAGTGAGGTCAGTAATGGAGTACATAAGTGTTCTACCTTTTGGGAGGTTAATAGGTTCGGTTGGCTAGGTTGGTGGCTAATATTCCCCACTCATTGCCATTTCCTTCCCCTCCTGGTAACTTACTGCATCCCTTATGTCATCCAACAGCTTTTGTCTTTCTCTTCCCATCGGTTTTCTCCCTTAATTTCCTCCCTCAATAACATTCTTTAGCAATCCCTCTCCCCTCAGTATTTGGCCCACTCATTTCTTCTGTTGTTGTTTAATTACTTCAACGAAAAACGTCTTTTCCCTGACATTCTCTAGAACTTTTGTGTTTGTTTTTCTAGCAACCCAACTTACCCTTTCCATTCTATGCCATACTCACATCTCAAAAGCCTCTAATCTTTTTATATCCTCATTTAGTAAAGTTCATGTCTCACAGCCATATAGCAAAACACTCTACACCAAGGATCTTACCAATCTTTTCGCAATTCCCTTATTGAGACCTCTAGTCATCAGTTACCTTTGTTTCACAAAAGCTTGCATGGCCAATGCTACCCTTTTTCAAACCTCATCTTTACATCTCCCAAGATACTCCCCAAGTAAGAGAAATTATCTACTTATTCTAGCATGTCACCATCTTCTCTGATTGTAAACTTAGCTTTCTTTCTTTTGGTAAATCTCATTACTTTAGTTTTTCTTACATTTATTTTCCTTCCAAATTCCCTTGCTTTATCATTTAGTGCATTCTTTAGTATTTGTAAACCCCTTTCAGAATCACCTGTCTTTCGTATTTCCTAGTCCAATCCCTCCCTTCTTCTTTTCCATCATTGCCTTGACCAACTACTGTATTCCAATCCCTCATTACAATTAGGTTTTTACTGCCTTTAACCCTTCCTATAACTTCTTCTATTTGCAGATAAACTAAGTCTACTTCATGTTCATTGTAATTCATTCACTTGTGGGCAAGTGCACCTTACTATGCTGAGCCAGTAAACTGTGTTTACTGACTCAGCCTTTACTTCTAATGACATAATACAAATTTACCTTATTAGCTTGGTGGCTAGCACCACTTCTCCTGGTTTCTTTCCCACTACTATTGCAAGGCCCCTCTGACTAGTATTCTCCCCACTGAAAATAACTCTCACATCGTCACTCCAAAAATCTCCCACATCCTACCATCGTACTTCACATAGTCCTAGTATGTTAATGTTGGACCACTTCATTTCTACTTTAATATTTTCCAACTTACCTTTCTTAAGCATTTTCTTACCATCCCGGTTCCCACCTTAGTTTCCTTGGCCATCTTCTCACTTCTTCTCTTGTTATTCATTGGGTTTTATGGAATGATGACTGAGATGGCCTTACTCTCGTCTCTGCCAGGTGCAACACTCTCCCAAGAGGGCTTAGTTCTGTGTATGCTATTAACAATAACTATATATTAGCACATCATAATCATGGGATAATAGTCGAGGTCGTCTCCTCTTGCCTTCCTCAACAGTGTTTATAACGTGACACCATCACTCGCAATAACTTGTCCACTGGGGTACTGATGCCTTTGCAGCTGCCACACTGAGGTACATACAGATGCTGCATGGACTACTTTCCATATGGCCCCTACCTATTGACCATTCTGGCATGGGAGATGTTACCAAGAACAAAGTTCCCACCACTTTAACTCTATAAGTCATAGGAACACACTAGTCATAGGAAGCCCTTCTACCATGACCAGGCTGTAGTCCAGTAGCAGTAATGGAATACTACTCAATAATTTGGAACACTTATTATAACAGATATGAGCTTCATTTGGGGAAGACTCAAATGAAATTTTTCAGGATGATTGCTTTCAAAATTAAATTGGAAAGGGATATTGGTATTTATGATGGTCTAATGAGTTGTTTAAACTTACCACTTCTTACCTACCACTTACTGCTACCCCTGTCATGTATCCAGAAAATAAATGAATGTTACAAAATTATAGGTAGGGAAACCATGGGCAAGTAGTACTCACACACTCAGCATTTTCCAGGTTATTTGACCAAGTATGAAGATGAATTTTCTTTAATGAAAATTTTTTTTTTTACCTCCTGGGAGGAAACAATCTTTAGCACCGATAAGCACATGACTCAAAAGGCTTTCATCCTCTGTCTAAATTTCATTTTCCCCTCTCTCTAAGACTTTCGTGTTGTTTGCAATTCTTTGTATAAATCCCCAACTATCTCTTGATACATATTATAGAGGGGAAAGGGAAGGCTATTTCTACTAACTATCATCATTTAAAATTGAACCTCAGGCTGGCAGAAACTCGGCACAATCTGTCTCGCTATTTTATATTACCTATCACAGAGTTTAAATCATCTTGCGGATTAACTTACCTGCCCTGCGTTACCAGGCATCACAGATTGTAAACTAGAAATCATCATCGGCTACTTTGTAACTTCAAGCCAGTGATCCTTTTTATAAGAAGAGCATCTTATTAAAAGGGGACCAAGCATCTATTTCAGCCAGGTGTCTACAGATTTTAATATTAATGAAAGTTATTAACCACACAATATTTCTATAAAGCACATCAACAAATTAACTGACATGTTGTAGAAGAATTCCAAAGATTTTTTCCTTTTAGTTTCGGTAGTAGAAGGTTTGCCTAAATCAAGGGGCACTTGCTTGCCTGTGCTCCTAAGAAAATTTGTTATGTGGCCAGTCAGGAAATGTCACGAAAGGGTTGGACACCCCTGATTTAGAGGAACGTGTTTAATTCCATGGAGTTCATTTCAATAAAAATTAGTCATTTAATTTCTGTCATCAAAATCTTTAAAGAATACATTGGTATGCATCAACAATTTTTCTATGACAATGTTGGAACATAAGTTTCACATTTACCTTTCAGTGTTTAATGTATGAAAACAATTCAACAGAATGCAAAGTTCCTTACAGCTATAAAATTTACTGAATATTTTAAAGTAAAGAACCTTGCAGAATTGGTTTATCAATTTACAAATTCATTATCTATTTGACCTTTCATACCAACAAATTATTTTTTAAGTGTTTCATCATTTTATGATTAGTATACAATTTTTCAGGAATATATCTTGAAACTATTATCTAATTTTATATCAGATGAAAAAAATAGTTGCATGAATGCTACCTATTAGGTGCAAAAATGGGTAGGTAAAAATAGATATGGGTAGGTAAAATTACCACCTATTATACCCAATTCCCATATACAATAACTAAGATAAGACTTCCTCCTCAGCTAATTTCTTAATTCCGCCACTCTTTCTTTCTCTCTAAATAGAAATTCAAAGGAAAATTTAATGATTTATTGGGCATATCCTGTTCTGCAGCATCTTCATGTGGTCTTTCATGCTACTCAATTCTTTTCTGCTGAGGTATTTCAGCTGGTCGTCCCAAATGTATCAACTTAATTAAGGGTTCTACCTTCTATTCATGTTGTAAATTAAATGTAATGGCAGAAATAGCTTCAGAATAATTAATTGAAAAAAATCATAGCTAGCTAATTTGCTTTTACATTTCTGAATGCTCTTTTGTCCTCATAACAATTTAAATTTTCTAACATATTCTGAATACAATTTAATATTATCTTAGTACTTAATCAAATTCATAATTCATTTTTAGTTCAGATAACATATTTTTATCTAAGCAGTCTTAAAGATTTATGTACTCTTTTAGCAATCACTTTTAATAAAAAGTAATGTTTAACTTAAAGGATCCATATCCTTATCTCTAAAGAGTAGGATGACCATTTCCCAACCCTCTGCTGAAAACAACCTTTGAGAATATGCCTCCTTAAATTTTATTATACTTGAGTTATATGTACCGCTCTTTTCATTATATTCCTCACTTTATGATATATGATTAAGTAAATTATTTCAATTTTGGAGCAGAATAAATATTTTTCTATGGAAAAATGAACACTTGAATTGAGGTGCTGGTTTTGTGTGTCTACACCTTTAGCTACAAGATATAACACAAGCAGGCAAAGAGGCATACAGGTTTCTTATCTGTCCATATTTTTTGCAACTGGGTTGTGTTTGCTCTTTTGAGACTTAATTTTTGTGCTCCAATTTTACTTCATATTTACTTACAGTCTGCAAAAGAGGCATTTATATAATGAACAAAGTCATCTGAATTATAGTAGTCATCTTAAATGTGAACATTGGACTAAGTGGAGTGGATATATGCTAAAATAAAGAGATAACATGAAAACAAGATCATGGGATTTTCATAGACATTTAATTGCCTCAGAACCTTATCCCTTTGGTGTGTTCTAAGCATCTTATATACTGCCCTGTCTGAGAAGTCGGTGAGTTTTCTCTTCAAAATTACAGTTTAGCATGCCAGTGGTGCAATGGCTGAATGGGACCAATTGAATGGTTGACTGTTACTTTAATTACAATATATTGTATAACAAATCTTCTAAGGGCTCCCATTTGGGACCATTATTATTTGACATATTTATTAGTGATATTTGTTAAGTAATTTCTCATATTAGATTCTTAGTCTAAGCTGATGATCTTGAGACCTTTACATCTGTGCATTGATATTCTATTTCTTTCATCTTTGTATCAACAAGTAAAATTGTTCATTAATTTTATACTACTGCCATTTTTATTTAATATATATTATAATCATATATAATATTTATGAATTGGGTAATTGGTATTGAGACCTGGAATAATTGATTATCATTTACTCTATTTTGCGATTTTATTACAAACAACAGCTCACAATGAATATAAAAGAGTGAAAATATTTTAATATTATTCACCTCAACTGTTTGGCATAAAAACAGACGACACAAAATATCTGTTACCCAACATGCATTATGGAGTCAACATTGGTCTGTGCTATAATTCTATCTTATAAACTATCTTCTATAATTTCCAATTCCTAATAATTTGTGTAAAGCAAAACACTTAACATTAATCAAGGGTTATCACAATAACATTTTATGGTCTGTAGGGAAAATATCCACTCAGAATTTTTCAGATATCATGAGCAGCATTTATGTTGGGATTTCAATCAGCATTAAACTTAGCTTTCTGTAATTTAAATATACTGTTATTTTACTAGCTAATACATTTAAGTTATTACTTTTAAATTTCACAGATTAAAATTTTATTCATTTAATAAATGTAAAATTATGATTATTTCAGTGTAAGAGATAATAAATGCTCTTATCTTAAGAGTGGTTCATTAAAGCTGGAGCTCATAAAGTGAGCCATTCCTTTCAATGATGTATTTAAACATACATACCAATCATATCGTTCCTTTTTAGGATTATCCATTGAATTGATTCCACTATTCACAATACTCCATTATAGTATCTTACTCTTTCTTAGCATAGGTATTTTATTTCAGACATATCCATATATTTTTCAGCATTACCTTTTAATTTTTTAAGTTTTGTTCATTCGTGCTTTACAGTATTTAATTTAAAGTTTTCAGCCCTATTGTTTTCTTTCTTTATATCTTCTCTGGTTAAAATCACAAATCATATTTTTCAATCTGCTTCTGTCCTCTCCACATGCTCAAAACATTATAACACATCTCTTTAGTTATAGGCAGGAAGGCTTTCTTTAATTCCATTTAATTTCTTCACTTAGTCATTACTGACTGCATATCATGTTTATGATGCATGTAGTCATGCATCTTAAACATTAATGCATTAGCATTTAATTTGTTTTTATGCTTCTCCTGAAACAACCACTTTTGCTGCAGCACAACAAGGTGAGAATGAGCACAATTCTATCTATAAATCTTCCAATAATTCCTCATATTTAATCATTGGCCACTATCCTTTCACTGCTTATCTACTTGCATTTACACATCTTTCCATCTATTCTTCCAATTCTATAAAACACCCTTCCTGAGAACGCAAAGCTCATAGTCATCTAATATTTCAACATTTTCATAACTGATGCTTAATTTTACATTTTCCATAACTTTAATCCTCCCAGATTCTCACATGTATACCTAATATATATTTCAATGCTCTTAAAAATAGAAAGTTATAACTGTGTATTAGACTCCCTTATATCTTTAAATACTCACTCCACTCACTATTTACTCCTGTCATACCTTCATTTCCCTCATTGCATTGATTAATCATACTCAGCCGCAACTTTAATCATCTGGCTTGTTTATCATGGCATGTGCTTTTTCCTAATACTAAATTTTTATGTATCTCATCAGATGTTATTTTTGATGATGGAATTCAATTGCACTCACTGAGCAATACATTCTTTTCATGAAATAAGCATCATTCTGTATCAAAATGTAAAAGCCAATTTGAATGTAATTGTTAATGTGAAAGAATTCTTGCACTTTGGTAGGAATTAGGGAAAACTGTTAAAAATTTTGATGCCTGTGATTTTTACATAACAACTATTTAACTGTAGGGAAGTGTACTATATTAAATTAATATTATCCAAATTAAAAATTCCCTAGGGTAACAGCCCAACATGGTGATCTCAGCAGGCTAGGTGGTATTAGCAGTGGGTGATACTTGTCAGTGCATTAACTTTCATTCTGCCCAATTAGACTGTGCTTTATCTGCACCATTTGATTCTGGGAAATTTTCCATTTTTCAATGATGCTAGGTTAACATCAAGGTCACAATCAGGAATTGAATGCTGTACCAGTTTCACAAAAGATGAATGTGTTACTCACTTGGCTACCTGAGGACCACATAAAAGATGAGGGAGGAAGATAAAGGATTAAGTTTATAGTGTTGAGAGAGCGAGCAAGAAACATGAGAACATACTCAACTTTTTCCTTATTTACCTAACCTAGTGCCTTCTTCATCTCAGTTATTTCCTGATCCATCCTGATCTTTACCAGACCACCTCCATGACTCAGCATTTTTCCAGCCACTTTCTGCTACTTTTTAACACCCAATTTCTGTGATGACCTCTGTCCTCCCCCATCCTAAAGCATCCTGTCCCATCCATCCTTTTCTTCCTATAAAAAAGGAATCTTGCCCTGTACAGGGACCATTCCCATTCCTTCAGTGGTTGATAAGATTCTTATGACCAGTAACTATTCCCATTAATTCCCTCCATGATTGTTTAGGTTTGTAAGACCAGCTATCACACCACCTTCCATGGCCATTTAAGTTCTGAGAACTTATGGTCACACTCTTGGTCCTTCCTGCAGCTGCAGCAGATCATTAGATGGGCTCCCGATAGCCAAGTGGGCAACACGTTCGACTTCAGTGAAAGCGGTCCCGGGTTCGATTCCCGGTGGGGGCCTACGTGCGAAATGACCTAAGCTGTCAAAGCACTTATAATAATGCTACTACTAGATCATTATACTGGCAATTGTGCTTTGCTCCTCATCAGCTGCTCTTGCTTTGCCCACTGCCACAATGGTTCTGAAGACCAGCAACTACAATATTTTTTCTTAATATTTCTCCTATTTCAACTGTTTGAATTACACTTACTATATGACCAGTGTCTAGTGTCTAATGATTGATCATCAGCATCACATCCTGCAAGAAAATCACATACTGCATGCCAAATCTTAAGCAAGAGGGAACAGGCAGAGAAGGATGGGTGAGAAAAGAAACCAAAGGAAAGAGGGATGAATGAGGACTGAAAGAATAGAGGGTAGAAACTTGAAGGAAGGAGTCCTGAATTTGAGTCAGAGGTAAGTTGAAGAGCTGTCAGAAAGAATGAGATAAATGATGAAGAAAAAGATCTCATTGATTATGAAGAATTTAGGCTAAGCAACTCCAACACTTGTCAGAAATTTGACCATAAGTATATGCTGTCATAATAAAGAATTTCAGGAACATATTTAGCAAAATATTCTCATTCCAAGATATTTCTTTAACAATTCTTCAAGAGGCTCCAACAACAAGGCCTAGCCTTTAGAAGAAGAAGATGCAAAAATGAAAGAAAGTTTACACAAATAAAAATACAAAATTTATTGATAATTACACTTCTTAACCTAGGATATTAAATTACTGACCAGATATGCAATAGTCTTGGGCAAAGCCCATTAGTTTGTTCCTGATTGTTTTCAGGAACGATTTAGTCTATTTACAGGGGAGGTACCAAAATCTTCTTTCTCAGAGTCAACCAATGAGGGCAGTGCCCTAAACACATAAGCACACTGAACTTTACAAACATCATCTGTCAAAATAGCATCAGCACTGAAGGAGTGAGCTAACTGGAAACAGTTGCCTATTTTCAATGATTGACAAATTGGCTGTTGACCACAGAGGTAATGGAGGATGAGCAGGAACATATGGAAATAGAAAAAAAAACTAATTAAGTTAATAAACTAAAATAAAAATGTTATATTTATGGTAGTAAATGTGATGTGAAAATCTTTGCTTCAGAACAGATCAATTTGAGATATTCCTGTCATGTTTTCATGTGTTTACCTACTAAATCACTGTCCATTAGCACTCCCATACCAACAATAGCAACCTTTCATCACTTGCTAAATAAAGGACACTGACCTCCCTACAACTAACTGAAAACCCTTGTAGGTTCAAGGGAACTATTTAGAAGGTGCCTGCAACAGTACACACATCATTCCAATCTTTCTTGAAGTAGAAAATTCATAATTCATTTATGGTAGAATTTCATCACCTTATTCTACAATAATACAATGAAGACAAATTTGTTTACTCTATTTTCCAGGATGTATGTCCACATTTAGCTAATGATAAGGTAATCTATGAAAATATTTGTATGAATATAAATGTTTACTTTGAGATTATTACATTCTATGTACAGAATACCTAATCTAATTTGGTTATTGTATTTTTTCAAAGATATAATACTTTTGTTAACTTTTTCAATAATCTGAATTCTACAAAACCTTATGGCTCAGCATATTCACTTTATATTCTCATATTTTGAAATAAATGGCATGGTAAAAAGCAAATTTGAGTTATCTTCTGTGAATAAGTCAAAAGACCACGAAGTAAACCTGTGCATAATTTACTGAACATTATTCTTTTCTAATAATTATGCCAAATGTATTCCATATTATGAAATGAAATGTTTCTGAGGGCTTCTTACCCCTTCAGCTGTACATGTGCACATGACACATGGTGAGGTACGCAGGGCAGCCCCTGTCTCTATGTTCTGACCCCCGATACTGCAGGAACGCCTCTGTTTCCAGTGAGACAGATCTATTGATGGCAATACTTGGCATGGAACTCGAGGATTTCTACAGCAAAATCAGAGATAATCCATCAAAAATGAGAAATTTAAGGTTTATGAGGAGCAAATAGTATTTTTAAGTTTATCTAAACTAGTAATTCAAGTTCATCAATACAATATTTAAGAAATATCATCAATCAGTCATGTAATTAAGAGATACTTACAGGAATGGATCCACAAGGTCTAGTAGATTTCGCTGAATTGTTTCCACTTTATCACAGTTGTCACACACAATGCGTGCCAAATTTGCTTTCCGTATCTCTGAAAGCTGTGCCTCGGTAAACCTCACTAGTGGGTCAGCATTCTCATACCTGTGAGGTTGAGATATAAAAAGTCTGTTTATTTATCTTGATTTGTAATTTAGATTATCAGAATAATCTTCAAATGGACCTTAACATATCTTTATATTTATGTGCCTAACTTTATTTAATTACTATTAGAACACCATCACATTCAAAGACAGTGATGTAAAAATCACAATTTTTTTATAATATTTCTCTAAATGCAGTTTGGAAAACCAAATCAAATATTCAGGAGTACAATATTTTAAAATTTCCAACATTGTTATAATTGAGGATATATTTATCAGTAATTTAGAGGAAACTTATTTTGCATTAACAAAAACAATTTAAAGCCCACCTTCAAATGTGTCACAACTGATAGGTAAAATATACCAATGAAGTTTGTTATCTATATGCTTTTATGACTTTTAAAATCCCATTCTCATGCAGGTTTTTTGCAGGTAGTTGGATTTTCTCCTTTGATCCTCAAATTTATTTTGAAGGAAAAATTTTTTTAAATTTTCCTGCCTTTCTTTTTTGAATTTATCATAGTTAAAATGAGGTAGGAGGTTAGAAAGGATTTATGCCAACTCAACAACGATACCTTCTGTTAGTTTAACTTATACTAATGAATAGTATAATAATAAGATCAATGATGAATAACAAATTGATTAAATTCAATACAAAAAAGAACAAAAGTAGAACTATTTCACAATATTTTCTCACTTTCAACGATCGCATTGTTTGAAGTTTTAGAAAGGAATCTTATTTTTAAAAGGCCCTGTCCTGGAAATGTCAATGAAGATGATGTTCATACCAGAATCGATCGCATTTCCTTAAGAGACTGAATTGCCTGCCAATGATGCATGCAAATGTGGGCCCAACAACACCTCCCTTTAGGGCTGTTTCTGCCAGACCTCCTGGGAATAAGTCAATGTCATCAACATGCTCATACAAGCGGCGGAGCCTTTCAACCAACAGTGAGGGAATTTCCTGCCTAAGGTCATCAAAGGATCGTGCACGAGTCAAGTTGCAGAACTCTCTGTAGTTGTTGTAACTGGGAATTCCGTGATCGCGAGCTGTAGGAATAATCAGATTATTTTTCATGAGTCACATTTTCAACTCATGTAATCCAAGTCCAACAAAGACTGATACACGAATGGTACACAAATTTAATAAAATCCAATATCATTTCAATACCTTGTTTGACAATCTAGAACAGATATTCTGTGGAAATTATCAATATTATTGTCTAGTTTTATTTCTTTCCTGCCAAGTTACTATGATGAAATAAAGCAAAATTACCTAATTCTAAACATTGGGAATCCTCAGAAATGGAATAGCAGATTCTAATTCAATCTGCCTCAACTGAATTTGCATCATAGGTCACTTTTGTTATTTTCCTATTTGTAAGTAATCCAACATTAGTTCACCCTTTTAAAATGCGTGGATTTGTTTATTCATTCTCTGATTATGAGTTACCTCTCTGAATATTAATAGCAGCAAGGTCCATTCCAGAATATGGAGTGCGACGATCTTCAAAAAGATGGTTGGTCACTTCAGACGTAATAAATTGATCAAGAGTTTCCATAGGAGTGGCTGCAAGACCTCTGATCAAATCATCAACAACTCCAGGGCTATAGAGAACATCAGGGTTGAAGAAAGTGTCTCGCAATCTCACAGGAGGCTCTCTAGTGACATACTTCACATCAGCACGCTCCAGGTGTGGCTTCAAAAGACTGTGGCCAAATCTAAATGCTGCAGATGCAAACTCATTTGCAATAGTTGCATCACAGTCTGGGTCATAACCTGAGAAAAGGAAATATGTTTTTGGAAATTAAAAGATGCCATGTTAGCTTCTGATGAAAACACTTGTTTTCCTAAGAAAATCATAAAAAAATTATTTCAAGGGTGGATTAACATTTTCACTCACAGGTGCTTCTTTATATTTTATTGAGTTAATTCACCAGCATGAGATAAATTCTCTGTTGTTTGTTTACTAAGTATACTAAATTATGTTCTAATCATGATATCTTTCATTAATGATAGAATTTCTCTCCCTTTAAAAAGAAATAATTGGAAAAAATTGACTATATTAGAATAATGAATCAGATACTAAATGATTTTCATTCTCTTCATATTTTTTAAACTGCCATTATTGATATAAATTACCAATGATATGCTTCCATTTCACTTAAAAACCTCATTCTCACTTGGGATTGATCTGAGCTTCTTCATAAATTTGGAGGCTGAATTTCTTACAAGCTTATTTTCATGCGACATGCAAATCCTTGGTTTCTTTGTATACAGTTAGTAATGAAATATAAGATATAATATTTCTGTAATTGAAGCAGTCATAATATGCTAATTTTAGTCTATATTGAATAATTAAGATGAAGACAACTTTTGGTGCCTCTGAAAATGCAGTTATCTGGAGATGTCTATGAGTTGCATAAAATCATGGCAATTTTGGGTTTATACATGTATTATAGCAAGTAAAATATTACTTTAAGAAAAATCATGTTTATTCAAAGGACTTAAGGTACCTTTACTAAGAGTCAATATAAATTCACACGTAAAATATGGAAATTGAATGGTAATTCATACCTGTAAAATAGCCATCAGGTAGGAGATCCAACCCATATCTTACAGCTCCTTCCATTCCAATCACTCTTGGGAGGAATTCATTGTAGGTGATGTGTTGTGTGACAGCTGAAAGTATGCGCCTTGATTCCCTGTATAACTCCTCATCTCCCCAGTGTGGGTTCAGTTTCTGAAGCTCTCCAACTAAGCGGTTGTGTTCTCGCAAGAACAGAGTATGCAGAGATGCCAGTCCTGGCTGCTCACTGCTTCTTGCATCCCCTAAGATCAGACAGTATAACTAGAATTGACGTTCAATGGTAGATCTTAAAACTATCGTTCAAAATCAACAAAACCAGAGTTAAGTTTCTCTTAAGAACAATTTCTTTCTCTGTAATCAAAAGCATTTTCAGCAATGTTTAAAAAGTTTCTAATTAACTATACCTGCTCTGAAACAAAGCCCTGAATCTGATTTGCACTCGGGGTGAGTAGCAGTGGTTGGCAGAAGAGGTTTCAGTCCTCTTGCGTTGTTTCTCGTAGTGTTCATTCTCCCTCCAGAGAACTCTCTCAGAGCCTTAGCCTCACAAACGTCAGAACCGTACACAAATGATGCATCCACATAAGCAGTGACTTGGTTCAGCTGTTCTCTCACTCCTAATAGAATGTAAATACAAAGCTTCGCAATTAATACATCGTAACACTATGCTATTCAATAAATTGCTTTAAACATTATCTTTGTAAGAGGGCGAGGATTTTACAGGTGTTTTCATAAAAGTTCTTAGGGAAATTTGAGTTTTCACGTTATTGAGGTAAAAAAAATTTTAATCATGAAAAAAACATGAAGCATAATCAAAACTTAAATTCAAAGCTGTAAAAACTGCGGCCAAATTTACGTGTCGGTCAGGCCACTTGAGGATCGCCATTTAATGAAGCTTGTTTTACTATCTCTCTTCAGAAGAAAATCCGAAATATTTTTAATTCTCATAATTATATTTACTATTAGGATATGCACGATTAGAAATTTATTTTGGGACGTTTTATAATTTTTGAACTTCCAGCAAATATTATTAGTTTGGTTACCTTTGGTAAGGGCTTATGAACTTTCCGTATTTTATTATTGTTATTATTCGTATTCAAGAGCAAGTTTGAAGTTTTCAACTATATTAGTTTTTATAGAAGTATATAATTGTAGTTGTAAATAGTAAAGTACTGTATAAAAACCGCTAAAATGTAGACCATAGAAATACTATCGTTTAACAAGAAACAGTATCTCTTTTCTTTTGTGGCCACTGGGATATTTCTCTCTCCAAAGATTTTCGGTCGGTAAGTTACTGTCTGATTGTAAAGTCATCATCCCTTAGGCTAGATGGTTCCTCATCCCTTGTTCCAGTTACTATCTTAAGTTCTGGAAAGGGAATGAGACAACTAGGCGAGACGAGGAGAGAGAGGTAGCAAGGTTGCAAAACCTTTTTATTTGGATTTCAATACTTCATCCAAACTTAGAGGTGGGCAATAACTGTAATGAAAGGTATATCTTTGATAATTCCTATACCTGAAAATTCATGATTCAGGGGAATGGAATGAACAGACTAACCTAACGTGAGCTGTCCAGGGAGAGATCGGACGACGTGAATGCAGAGCGGCTGTCCGTTGCTGATGTTTACCCTTGGGAAATAGGGATCGGAATCAGGCACTGGGATCGGGAAGCACTCGGGGTGCACCGTGGCTGCTGAGTCGCAAGCCTTGCAGTCCAGAATAGTGTCGCCGAATCCTACAATGATTAATACTCACAATAAACACCAAAAAATTATTCCTTTCGATCTTTTAAGTTTCTTAGATTTCTTGAATTACCCTTATGCACTGGGGTGTGGGTCAGGTCGTGATCGAGAAGCTGTCCAAACTGCATGAACATCAAAGAGTATCGAACATGCGGGTGGCTAACATCGGCATGTACGCCCACTGAAATCAGGCGAGCACTTGGCAGCTGCTTTCCTGTCACCGACAGTGCCCTCGGCGTGCTCAGTCCTGGAATCGCATGAGAAAGGTGGAATTCAATGACTCACAGTATACAAAGACGAAACGAAGTTATACTTATTATTCAGTATGAGTTATCTTGAAGCTTTCTTAGAGCAAAAACAAAAGATTTCTGCGAAAATAAAATTACTAAACGGTATCTAAAATGAATATACCAATTGATGATTTATAATAATTTCCATCTAATTTCTAAATGAATCACCCAGCCTTTCCCGGGTTTATATTAATAGTTACGTTTAAAAAATAGAATTTTGTCCTGGAACTCAAGTGTACCGTTATGCACCAATTTTAATAAATTGTGTTAGGTAATTTAATGTGCTACTGAATCATCGGCTACACTTATTCAGTGGTTGGATTGGATTCAGATATATATATATATAAATAGAGATGCGATATATTCGCAGCCGTAACACAGCCGATATCTACGTGAATCTACCTTAGAATGATGCTGTAAAGTATGAATTCTATTGATTACGTTTTCAGGTTGTTTTTTATTGTAAATAGTTAATAAACATTTAATTACTCTATAACAAAAGCAGATGATTTGAAAGGTTCCCACGTTCGATTAATGGAATGAATTGTACAATAACTTTCCTCGGTGGAAGCTTAGAAGGTCAACATAGTGGATGGCCTTACCATCTTCGTATGCTGAAGGAAGAAGGCGATGGAAAGCCCGGAGGGATTTTCCAAGTTCTGGTTTGCGCAGATTATTACACCATCCGGTGACGCTGCGGTATTTGCTGGTGTGGTCGCAAGGTGCCGTCTGTTCGTCGCACTGAAAGACTTTCGGAATCTCCACAGCATCTGAGATATCGATGCCCGGTAACGCAGCCGTCAGCAAAGCTCGAAGTCCTCTTTCCGTCGGTCTTGATGGCAAAGAGCTGAATTTGTTGGATGTCTCATGGTCTTGTAAATGGCTAATGGAGGAAACAATTCTGTATCAGCGAAGATGTTCGATTCTTTCCGAAAGGGGAAACTGATTTTACTTTCTCAGAGTAAAATGACCGGAGCAAAGGGAGAAAGAAATGAAACAGCATGAGAAAAAAATTTTCTACAACTTTCTTTGACATGAGAAATTCTGTTTAGTAGTTTTAAAAGTATTTCTCTCTGATCAATTTTTTAAATATTACTTATGTACCAACGTTTAGCACTTTCCATTCGCATGGGAAAACTGACAGAATTACCAAATTTTTATTCTGTAGGAGACGGTGAATCTTAAATAATTATGTTATCGATTGTCAAGAAATATTGTGAAGTTCCAAATAGAGAGAAAATTAAGGAGATATAAGTAAAAATCTCGAGATAAAAAAGAAGCAAACAACCGAATATTCATATTGCATCGAATAGTTAAGTAAATAAACATAGTCTTTATTTGGGGAAGACTGAGGCTGAAAAGTCTCCTCGTATATCTAATTCATTGTCATTGAAAACAAATTCCATACATAGATATCTCTTTGGGAAAAGTTAGCTAGAAAATATTAAGGTTTTGTAATGCTAAGATATACTTAGAAAAATGAGTCTACAGCAAGAAAACACCCACAAAGTGGGTATGCGCCAATGTTGTTAGCTAAAAGGCAACGAAGTAAAATTATAAACGCGTAATCGAGACAATAAATTGATATAACTTAAATTCAGAAGAATAACCATAAAATATTAAGTAATTCCTAATGTTAATAATACAACATTACGTGGCCCATAAAACACGAAAACTACATAGGTAATGTGTAAAGAACGTAATCAAAATTAAAATACTTATAACATGGTTGATTATCCGCAAGAATATAGCTTAAAGACTGTATGAGTGGTATTGTTAGAAATATTATAAAATAAATATGAGTTTATGAGTACTACTTATTAATGTGTACCAAATTTTTGGTCTTTTTCCCGAAATACTTAACAAAAAATTCTAACTTGTGCAGGTCTTCTGATTTTTGTTACCGAAGTTTGGATGAGATTATCAATTCATATAAGAAAACAAAGGGAAATATTGCAGCATTTTTTCTTAAGAGACTTAAGAGAAATATACATGGGAGTAGCCTATGCTTCAGGGGAATTGAAAATTTATCCCGGTTTAGCAGATCAGGAATCAGGTTTTTTTATTTGTAATCGATGTAGTTTTACCGTACTATGTGAACGCTACGATCACTACGTATTTAGAATAAATCGGAAAGAATACTTGGTAGTTTCCACAAAAGTAGTAGCCAAACTACCAATCGTCCTTTACAATTTACGCTGTACCCTTTTTTACTTACTCTTGCAGGAAACTTGACACAAATCTCATGGATGCAAACTGCAGAATCAGAGAGGTATTGGCGATTTCCGCTGCTTGTCGCGTGGGTCGATTGAATCCGAAAGCAGTTCCAATCGGAGACTGAGGGTCAGCGGATCTCCCTAATTTTATAGAGAGATGGAAAATAATGCGTAAGTATTTTATAAGAACGTCAATCATCCATCCGAAATTCACCCTTAACAATTCGAAGGAAGAAAAAGGTCGTTGCAGGTCGAACAGCAAGAAGAAGATAGTTTAATTAATTTACTGCTCATATTTTCTCACTCAAGGTTGCAAAAAGTATGGTTCATAAATGGGGAGAAAGACTAAAAAAGTTAACATAGAAAAGAAAAATGTGTTTAACTTAGCCCACAGAGGTGAGCGCCTTAAAATCCAAGAACAAACAGTGGTAAATAATAGCGACATGACTAGGACTCTAGCCAAAGTGCCCGGGCGTTTATACTATAACCACTAAACAATTATGCCGCGTATCTTCCACGCTGTTCAAGGAGTCCTATTGTAATGCAAGTGGCGCTCCACATAGTGGCACCAACCACCGCCAGAGGTCTTCTTGCGAGGCAGCCAACTCACACGGCGAAGCCATGAGGAAATCCCCCAAAGAATTCAAACAAGGGAAAGGAAAATATGAATAACTTTTGCACATTAAAGTGTGCGCCTAAAACCCAAGGATAAATGGTTGTGAAAAACCGGAAAAAGAAAAACAAAAATTACGTCCTCTGGCAGAGGTAGGTGCCACTACGTGGAACGCAACTTTCCTTGCTACCAAAAGCATGAACAGAAGCGGCAGATACACGAAATGTTAGCTTAATGGTAAGAATACTTCCCGGAAAGTGGAATAGGTGGAATCGAGTCCCAGTTATGTCGCTATTTTTCACAGCTGTTTATTCTTGGGTCTTAAAAAGTTCGCGTGAAATTTAGGCAGGAGCAGTTGAGTAAGAAGCAATTGTTTCAAGTAAACCGAGCAGTCGTCCAAAGAGTAAAACAGTACTAAATCCTAGGTAGTGTGGGAATTCCTCGATACGATCCTGACAGGAACACTACACGGGATTTGAAATATTCTTACTTTGCTGCAGAAGGGCCATTTCTCGGTGGATGACGTCCCCCAGGTCCCTTTTAGCCCTCGTCACGGACTCCCTGAGGAGGGCGTCCGAATGGCGGATGGCGGGGGAGAAGTGAAGACCAGCCAAAGAAATCTGCGGCGAAATCCAAGCGGGAGACAGTTCTACGGACTTCAGTGCGCTTCTCCTTTTGCATGAAGTGAAGTAGTTCCTGTTGAAAATTAATAATTCGCTACATTAGAAGAGGTGCTATGCCCCAGGTCAGGAGTGGGCAACCTTTTGGAGAGTGCGTGCCAAAATATGCAACTTTCCAGACAAAACAAATTTTTAAGAACAATTCAAAAATTTCAAAACTCGAGAAAGAGGCACAAAATATTATGATGCACTGAAATTCCCGTGCTTTGTTTTATCTTCGAATATATCTGTTTTTTACATAAAATAAACTTTAAGCAGGTTCAGGCAATAAGATGTTGGTATCGAATAATAAATAAAAATTGACAAAAAAGCAAAGAATAGATAAAATAAATAAAATTCAAGTAAATAAAAGCAATGCTTTAAAGCAGTGGCCTAACCAGGTGGGGTTTTCGGAGGAGAAATGCCCCAAAAGGCAAAATGGGTTTTAAAATTAGAGGTTATAGGAGGTAAGTTGAATTTCTTTTTAATTTTAACGGTAACATATGCCAATAGTGACAGGGAATATATGTAAATATAAACCTGATTTCATCTTTATTTAAATTTAGGGCAGAAGTTTAATTGAGTCAGAAATATAGGCAAATTTTGCGTTTACTTCTTGGCTTAGAACCACCCTAAAGAGACAAATCCTGGATATTTTGGATATGCCCCTGGTTAAAGTATATGTAAACTTGAGAAATGTTCTAAAATGTCTATCTTGGATTCAAGGTCCAATCTCTATCGAGCGTGTTGTTTGCTTTCCATATTTAAGAATGTAATTCTTTTGCAATCTGAAATGAGAAATATTTTCCTTGGTTACTTACAAATACGGATCGATGTGAAGGAAGGCCTTCGGTTGGACTTCAGTGATATCATCCGAATTGTCGCAGATGAGTCTCGCCAAAGTTGCCTTCCGGATCTCTGCCAATTGCTCTGAAAATTGAAACCATTTATTTAATACAGAGTTGTCCGCCTTCTTCAAAAGAAGAATAATTTTGTAACCATTAGAATATTTCAAATAGAAGACGGACTAACCTCTTGTGAATGAGCTGGGGGGCAGGTCGTTTTCGTACCAGTACCTGTCCCCTCGCCTAAGAGCGAGAAAGTGACGTCCTAAAAGACATGCGAGGGTTGGGCCCACCATTGCTCCTTCTGCAGGCTCTTCCGCCAGGGCTCCTGTAAACAGGTCCACGTCCTCTACATCCCTAATGAAAAAAAATTCACCGATGTTATTAATTGTCTTTGAGAACCGTCCTGGAGGAGGATTAAAGATGTGAGACAATGATCAAACTATGAATTAGAAAAGCAAAGGAACCTTTGATTATGAACCAAAATTGCATGCAGTAGGTTGCGTTTTGAACCGAAGAAAGGAATGGAAGAAAATTTTGCACGGAGAGCTTTATGGTTCAGAAATATGGGCAATGAGACAAAATCAAAGGTCTATTGAAAGCAACCAAGCTATTGAAACGTAGGAAGATGCTAAAATTGGTTGGAAGGATGAAGTTTTTTTATCAAAAAATTTTTAATAAAGAGAAGAAGAAATATATTATTCTCCAAGTATAACTTTGTATAGCTTTTTATAACGATAAAAGGGTGAAAGAGGGAATTTATTTAAAGAGAAGGAAAAAGAAAAAAACAAAGAGATGTAGAAGAGCTCATAGAACATGTCTTTAGGCGGAAAGCATGAGATGAGGATCCGTACGAAAGGAAAAGTCTCACATTTTGCTGTAGGCAATTGCAAATTAGACGTTCGAGAACTTTGTAGGTCCAATAGCTTCAAATTCTATCCTCAAATTTTATATTATGGAAATGTAAATTGTATTCAAATTAAGCATTTTTTCTCTACCTGTTCGCCTCTTAATTCTCCATTTAAATATCGCCTGCACAGGATTCACTACTTTAAATTTTGTTCGGGATATGACTTTTGAGTAGCGATATTTCCAGTCCGTTTGGGTGGGAATATCGGATTAGTTTCAATAGTTTTCTATGGACAGTTTCCCCTCACCTAATTACCTCCGCTTCGATAATTTAGATTCTCTACTTATTATCGCAGTTATTGAGTGAGAAAATTAATAACTAGAATTGAGTTCTACTTCTAGTCATGAATTCCATAACTCAGCTGCAACTTCAAACGGTAAGGTATTCTTAATTTTCCTTTATTCCAAACTCTTGGCCGTACATTATCCAACGGCAAAAATAATCCATAGAAATAGCATAACGTCTACTAGAATAAACAAACATCAAAAGATATAATATTTTAAAACTCTGTGGCATTGGCTTTTCTTTCGGAAAGAAAAAATAAAGTAAAACCTCTAAAACAATTGTTCTGAGAAATTATGTTTTCAGTATCGCACTACCGTCAAACTTACATATGCATCAAACAAAGATTTTAACGCATTTTATGAATAAATGGTTCACATTTCTTTTACGTCAAGTCCGAGACAAAATTCCACTAAAAGTCTTCAAAGAACCTTTAGAGTGACTTAAGTTTTTGTCATCACTGAAAAAACTCGAAGCTTCAAGAATTCCTTGTCTGTAGAGAAATCGTAAATTAAACTTCCCTAGTTAATCGGCGAAACAATGAATTGGAGCTAATATGTACCTATAAACTTTGGATAGAGTAGCTATAGCCTCTGGAGTCATTAGGTCAGCCAGGTCCTGGAATCTCCTTACTTGTGGAAGTCCACAGGGTTCTCTCCACTTTACGTAACCTGGAATGCCATGGTCTCGGCCTTGCTGAATCACTTGCGCTGCCAGGTCCATTCCATGCCCTGTTGGATTTGGAAAATAGAATTTTTCATTAAGTCTGTTATGTATTTAGCCCGTAGACCCGTATTTAGCGAAGACCCGTTGGGACATAATGAGAGAGAGAGATTTTTTTCTAACCCTTACCAAAAGACAATTGAAAAAAATTTCATCCATTAAGATGTGGTAACAGAACCATACACTTTGTTATTTGAATGTTACTTATAAACATGAAAATCTTCCAGTCTTGGGGTGCAAAAGCCTCTCTTAAGATGTAATGTATTTTTTTTTCTAAAATGCAATTGGCGTGAGATAATGATTTAAGTTTTTATTAGAATTTTATCCAAACCACTAGGAAAACTCTTTCTTCTTTTTCTTCAGCCTTTGATTTACTTCTTTGAGGTGCGATTTTTGTGAATTTTTTCATGTTGTAAATACCTTAATCTTGAGAATAGGTGAATGAGTAGAGTAAAAGTATTCCTTTAGCCAGGCTGTTTGACACAAATATATACTTTCTCATTTTGAGTAGAATTTAATATCCCTTATTATAATGGCGGAAAGAAAAGACAACAGATTAAGAGAAAATAAAAGTATTTTATTTCTAAGTAATGAACAGAGGGATTTAATGTGAACAGTCAGTCGACAGAGACTGACCATCGATTTAGGAGATCAAAGGATATGATAGCGTAATCTGATAGAAGTGAATCTGAAAGTTAATGATATCGTAAGAAACGAGGTGTAGCATGATATTTGATTTCATATAGAACATTATAGAGAATGTAGCTGAATACAGTGAACTAGTGAATTTGCGTAACTGAACTGAACTATTTGCGTAAAGTTCATGTGGGAGCTATATTTCACAGTGCTCAAGAAACTCTTAGTTTAAATATATAGAAAAAATGAGTCTGATAGGAAAGACAATGAAAAATTATCAATATGAAATAAATTATACTTTTTTAGAAAGCACTCTGATGTACAGTTCAAGAGAAATGCAATTTAAAGGAAAATGAATCTGCAAATTTAAATGCCCCCAACATCGC
This sequence comes from Ladona fulva, assembly GCA_000376725.2. Lineage (NCBI taxonomy): Eukaryota > Metazoa > Arthropoda > Insecta > Odonata > Libellulidae > Ladona > Ladona fulva. The sequence continues at coordinate 510,239 of KZ308393.1, forward strand.
CATAGTGTTTAAGGAGTGTTAAAAGGAAGGAGGACAAAGGATTTAAATGGCCTATGTAGATACTACGGAGTCTCTTTGGCCATTTAAATTCTGCGTGCGAGGGAAATGTTAAAGTATTCCGAATTTAAATGGCCAGATAGATTCCGGAGCGTGTTTACATGGGCCTTTTAAATCCCTTGTAAATATGCTCCGGAATCTGGCCATTTAAATCTCTTATTTTAACCTTTAAATTTCTAGAATAGAGAGAGTAAATTTTATTAAAAAGAAAATCGGAGAAATGATGGATTGATAGTCATTTTGGGATGTAATTATACTAAGCAATTACAGTAATCAGGAGCAGAATAATTAGGATAACAATTGCAATGGAGATTTAAAATACTCCCTAAGCCATTATGCAAATTGCGCAGAGCTTAAGCTGTGTTCTTAAAATGGTTCACAGCAAAAGCTCTCTACCACTTGCATATATAATCTCTATTTTAGTAAAAACCCTGTCCATTTTTCCTTTCTTACAGTTTCAGAATCGAAATAAAGTTGCTTCTCTTTACCTTTGGCTGGATCCTCGAACATATGATTGGTCATCACCTCGTTGATAAATTCATCGTCCCTCTGCGCAGGGCTGTTGAGTAGTCCTCTGAGAACGTTGTCTGGTCCGTTGCCGGATTTGCCATCCCTACTGAGGCCGTTCCAGGATGCGGGCAATGCAGACGGAACCCCCGGAGCGATTCTTTCTTCTCCCATCTTCCGACCATCCTAAGTTAAAGAGGGTCCTTAGTCGTTGGGTTATCTTTAATTATTTAGGCAAATCCAGGGCTGTCGGGAGTATTTGTATGTTGGACCCACGTAGACAACGAAAAATTGCCAACTAAACTTTAATTTTCTTTGGGAGCGCATGCCCAGTGCGTTCCCATCTCTACTTTCCAGGGCAGATCTCTAATTCAATCCAAAAGTATCTAATTATTGAAGTAATGCATATACAAAGAAATGTTTCATTAAAATGGTTCAATACTTTCCTATGGCTCTTTCCTCGGAATGTTCATCAGATATTTTAAAATTAACAGATTCATAAAAGGTCTAAATTCTCCATGATGATGCTATAAAAAAAGACTTGGTGAGTTCCACAAAAATAAAATTTATTCTTATACTCGCCCTGTTTCATCGTAACATGATCAGGTGCCTAAACAGGTCGTGCATTAAAATAAAAATATTTTTTATGGGACTCACCTAGTGTTTTTCTTTACGTTGGCAAGATATTTTAATTTTCGCATGAGATCAGTCTTTCATTTACTTAGGCCTCACTCACGCACTGTAACAAGGTTCAAAGCTCAACCCTTTTTAGAGGAAATAATCGCCAATGATGAATGGACTATGAAATTCCATTTTTTTCTGTCTGGAAGTTAAATTTTAGAAAGCGCGTCTGAAAAGATAGAAACGTCACGTTGAGATCCTCCAGAAGATGGATCTGATGAATGCTGTAGGCACCTTGAGGATTTAGTAAATACTCTCAAGTTGGATAAAATGCACTGAAGTACAATTGAGTCGCAATAATAAAGAGCAGAAAATATTCAACGTGACCAAAAAGATACCTATTTCTTGGATAAATTGTTTTAAAGCTTATTAATAAGATATATAAAATATTTTGCAGACAAATTTTTGAGAATAACATTGCAAGTGCAGAGGTAAATTTCTGCACCCCTTTATCCATTGAAGTGTCAAAGATTTTGACAAAGATGACATAAATAGACAAATAGATAAATAGAATAGAATAGATAATAGATAGATAGAATAGAATAAATTTATTGACGAGATTACGCCCATGAAGTAGTCTCTTCCACCTAACCTCGATGTCGCTGTAGTACATACATAAAAAGATTAAGTAAAAAAAGACAGCCGAGTAAGGGAAAATATTTAGGCCCATAAAGTACGTACCTATAACGAGCTCGAAATTTACTTTGAAATAGAAAACATATGAATTATTCTATATCTGCGCGATTGCTGTATCAAAGTAAAGTGTGAATCTTACGAAAAATCTACGTGCGAACTGTTCGACAAACGAACTTTTTTTTTCCATTCCTATTTTGACCTCTAGATGCTAACTTAATTTCGAAATACAAATCGAAAAAACTGAATAGATATAATGAAAAACTGGTTTTCGAGGTAAAAACTTTCAGAATTACGAACTTTTAACAGGGGCGATAAATGTTAGTAAATAGAGGTGCCACTGTAATTAGATTAATTTAGCTTCTACATTTTTGAAGGAAAAAATCAGGATCTGATGATACGACTTACGTAAAAACTACGGAATACATCAAATGAATGAATCGTCGTCTAATGAGAGGAAATAAAAGGCGTGTGGAAGCGCGTCATTACCTTGTCCAGAAGATCGAGGCTTTTCGGCATTAAGGAAGCGACGAATCGCAGCGCAGCCACGGCCACACTGTTGGCCACTCCAGGATTGACATCGATTCCATATCCAGTGTAGTGTCCAGACGCCAATGGCTCCAATCCCAGCTTCTCCACTGTGCTCTGTCGTGAACGAATGGATTTGCTTAGAAATTGGTAATCGTCATAAAGCATGGAAAATTAATGTTAATTACGTCCTTCCCGCCATTTTAATTATACCCGTGTTATTTAAATCAAACCTGCAAATTTTCCATCTAGGGATTTCTATCAAAATTCTAGAAGATAACTCGGGAGGATTTGGTGTTGGTAAAAACTCTTAGGCGCTACTTAAGGGCCAATCTTGGCATATCACCCATATATATCCGTAGTTTTCTATAAACTTCAAAATCCTTGAATTAGAGCTTCAACACCGCTAAATTACTAACGGCATTTTATTGAAAAGGTAGCGATTGATTAATTCAGATGTATGCCATTAGCGCTCCTTATTAATTCCAGTTAGGTATGAGGATGATGCTAGTTCTGCTATAATATTCCATAGTAGCACTCTAATGTCCTAGTTATTCTACGATTTAAGTGTATAAACATAAACTGGAAATTTACATAGTGATTGATTTACAAATGTTTTATGTATTCACATTTTAAATTCGAAGGGAAAACTTAGAAAGCGTTTCAAATTCTATATGTAAAATAGTGAAAGGGCGCATTGAAAATACGACCGTTTCGAAATAGTAAAAGGTAACCAAACTTTCAATAACTATCTCTAAAAAGTGAGTACTACAGAATAAGGCAAAAAGTTGACTTATAGTAGATCTGATTATTTAAAGGCCTTTCTTTATCTAAAGATCTACGTGACGTTCATACCCTTTTGCACTATGTTTCCTGCTTCTAATTTTGAGCGTGCATTTTTCGGATTTACTTTTTATGGGCAAATATGTCCGATACGTTCAATGAATAATTAAGAGCTCGAATATGATCACAATCATGTTGGAAGATGAGATAATAATTATAACCTGTCTATATGGTAAGCGCGATAAATCTTTCTTTACTAATCGATTCACTTTAATGAGAAAATTAGCTACGGCTTTCAGACTGGTAAATATTCTCTCAATTAATTATAACCTTTTTGGATGACCGGATTTCCATTCTTCTGGAGTATATTTGATTATAAGTAGCCCTGACCAACGAAGCTCCAAGAAACAAGGTTAATTTTGGTAAGCACTGAGGAAGAGACCGTAACAAAAATATGCATACTTCATACCTTACCAAGGATGAGGGGAAGGAATTCAGAATAAGTGATGTGCTGAATCTCCGCACCCACCACTCGCCTCGCCTCTTGAAACAGCGTCTCATCTTCCCAGTGTGGATTTATCTGCGCCAATTCCTTCGCTATTCTGTTGTGCTCTCTCATCCACAATGTGTGCAGCACCAAGAGGCCCGTGTGTTCATTCGCCCTCATGTCACCTGCTTTGAAACACCTACGTTCCCCGAACATGCGTTCATTTATTATTCAGTTGCAATTGGCTCAATTCGTGGTTTGACGAATTACAACGGTAAGAAGGGATAAGGGTGAGTAAGGGGCACAACGGAGTGAAACGGCTAAACATCTTCCCCCTTATTATAACATTTAATCTAATTCAATGATGTCTGTGAACATCATTCCAAAGAACGGCTGGATTTTCATTACATCCACTATTAGCCTATGACAGTTTATTACAGGGGATGAGGCTAATTTAGACAAGATAAGGACCGATATAGTTTACCTTTGCTTTCATCACCGAGCCAATTCTGTAAGCGTAAAGGTCCATGTAATAGCAGCAAAAGGGATCTATGGATAGCATTGTTCATAACCCTTAATATACTTAAATTTCTGGCGTTAGAGCAAAATTTTACGAATATGTATATACTTTTTATTTAGCTCCGGAGAACAAAGAGTGTTTTGCTGATAATAATATGACTCAAAGAAAAAGGAAATTTCCTAAAATCAAAGTGTATTCTTTTTTCCAAATCAGCCATCGCAGAAAATTTCAATAAATAACCTGATAATCGAAAGGGCATAGTCCACAGTTTACTGATCTTTAGCATTGTTTGGTACTTTTCTGAAATATTAAATTTTTTACAGTAGTTTCCCAACAATATCTTACTTTAAATATATTTTCATTGATGGATTGAAATATTTTCTTCAATGCTTCTGCAATCTAAATGATGATTTTATCGTCAAATACTTAAACAATTATTTCCAATTATTATGATATCTATTTATAGATTCTACGATCATAAGAACATACAAAAAATTATTTCGAGTTGAAAAGATTGTTTTTTATTAATCCAAGGTATGGAATTGAGTATCGTTCCAGCGTTTTGGCGTCTATTCCGTGACATGATGTTGTTTATTGAGCTCACCTGTTAGTTGAATTTCTGTACCCGGGACACGATGTTGCGTCACTTGCAATTGGGAGAAGCGGCTTTTTAGTGGATGAGAAGATAGAGTTGTAAGAAGTGGTTCGCAGCAATCCTCCTTGAAAGGTCCTCAAATCAGAGGCATCATCTCGCGAACTTCCGTATATTCCAGAGCCGTCCAAGAAAGACGTCGCTTGATTCAGCTGTTCTCTTGGCCCTGATTAAAGATTTATAAAACAAAATCATACCATATGTGTGCCAGGGGAAAGGGTATACCTCGGTAATTTCCGAACCAGCTTCAAACAATATGCAAGAGTTTGGAATTTTTAATCTACGTAACAATCTTACTTTTTTTCAATTATAGCCATTTTTTCTTAATTTTAAAATATATTTAAAATATTTCTTAAATATTTCATTCACCAGTACATAGTCGTACCATTATAACTTCTTTATTATCAGCAGAAGGAAAATGTACTAATTAGTATTATGTACTAATTAGTATTGTGTACTAATACTTTTGTCCTCGATTTTCTATTTTTGAAAGCTTTTCGTGCGTAAATTCATCATAGCTTACTATGTAAGTTATTTTATATCGCAAATTGAAGTTTGTTTTGATACTGTAATGATATAGTGTGACGCAGTGCCTTAGGGAGGTTTTGGGGGTTTTCCTCCCGACTTGAGTGAATACTAGGCAGGGTGTTTTGTTTTTGTTTTCCCTCCAAATTGACTACCACCTGGCATATTGGCAATCTGTGGTAATTAAATACAATAAATAAATAATAAATAAATAACGTCTTTAAATTGGTGTTAGTTGAAAGATTAATTCCACCCTTTCAAAACGAAAATTATAGAAAACATATTATCTCTCCTCACATAAAAGTGGCCCGTAAATTTTATTTACAAAAGAAAAAGAAATTTAAAAAGGAAATTATAATGAAAATTCTACGACTGAATACATCGAGTCTTCTACGAAGACCTACCGAAGACTTCCATTTGAATTCACATTCACATTCCACACC
>KZ308393.1:516426-557549 GCA_000376725.2 Ladona fulva
AATAATACATTAAAAAAATACATAATAAATAAATAAATACCACAGCCTAGTTACTTTTCCTTCTTTATTTAAGTTAGCGCTACATCTAGTATTTCTCGTCAACGTTTACAATTTTCTCGTCAATTCTCTGCATCACTAGAGCAAAGGTATTCATCGATGAAATATTCTCGTTCGTTTGAGAATTAGATAAATATTTAAACTAAAATGTATTTCAAATGTAACTGTAATTAGAACAGTGAAATAATAGTGCAATGATAGTAAAAAGTAGTCTGTCCTTCGCATCACTCAAAATTGTTCTGTTAACTCCTTTTTCACGCTGGAGCTACATTTATTGTTTTTAGGAATGAATTATCGAATATTAAATAGGGAATACTGTGCATTTGGATTTAGAAGAAGTTACTTATCGAAAGAGAAGCCGCAGTTGGGTGCAATTCTAGATCCTTAGTTTAGAATGACTGCAAATAGGTTTCCCTTTCGAAAGGTTTAATCATCCTATGAGAGTAGGCCACCAGCACAGCTTATGTGCGAAGCGGGTTCGTAATAATAAGGTATTGATCAATGAGTGTGTTGTTATAACTTACCGAGTGTGCAGCCAATTCTGGGAGCTGCGGCTGATCGCACATAATCCTCACACTTCTCCGCTGCGGGGGCGTGCACTGGGTCCGTCTCTGGAAGTCTAATGGGGAAGCACTCCGGATGGAAATCTCCATAATTGACTCCACAGCACTTCAGAGGCTTCCCTTCGAACCCTACGAGGAAACGAGATTAAGCATCTCATTGAGATTGTAATTTAAGAATAGACATTAAGGAAATGAATTGTATCCACGAAACGATTAAATCCTAGCTCATAGTTATAAATAATACAGAGCTTTGACCGAAGCAGGCATCATTAATGGTCGGTAACGCGTTTTCAGCGCACATAATTTCATACTGCCTTACTGGGTTTTCTAGTGAGTAATAAAGACGTGTCCAAATACTTATATAAAGTCAGGTAGATTTCCAGTTTTTAAAAGATAATAGGTGAGCATCACGGCTCCCGCTGCGCTTCCAGCTAACGGACGGTTTACATGAAAAAAACTCGCAACACGCTTGGCTACAAGGGGAAAGTCGTATTTCGAGAGAAGATAAAAAAATATTTGGTCTTAATGTGAAACAAAGAGTGATAAAAGTGGGAAAGTTTTACACGATGAAATTATTCACTAAAAAAAGAAATGGCAGGAAAAGAGAAAAATATCTCCGAGTAGAGACGTGAGTTGTAAGAAAGAGGTGAAACTAGTATTTAAACGATAATTTTTTTATGAAAAAAGTGCATTAATTTCGACAAAAACCAAGGAAAAGAATGCTGAGTGTTAAATGTAGATTATTTTTTCTACGGCAAAACGTGGACACTCCTATTTAAAGATAAGGAAGATGCAGTTGCAGATGGCGTTATTACTGAGAATAAAATAGTTGATTATAGTTAAGAAGGATAAGATGTTGGAGGAGGTAAAGAATGAAATAATTCTGATTGAAAGGAAAGGGGAAAATGCTTGATTTGGCCTATAAATGCTCGTAAATTGTCAAAATGTTGATGAGTAGTCGAACAATTGGATCTGCTCCTGAGAAAAGTCACGATTGTTCGAATCTCTTGTGATACCTTTTAACTCTTTGTTGTGGAGTACCAACCTGACATCTGAGGAGTGTGGGAGACGTCGTGAAGTATGAATTCGCCCCAAACTGCCGCCATTGCCATCAGATGAGGATGAGGCAAATCCACATCTCTGTGGACGGCGAGAGACACTTCTCTGGCACTCGGTAGGGGCTGGTTCTTCGAACTTTGGCGGGGAAGACTAACACCTGTGTATGAACAATTTTATTTACATCCCAATTTTAATCATGTAAACACGAATTCATTAAGACAATCCTTATTTTAATAAAGTAAATTGTAACAATTGTCAATACCGAATTTTTTTGTAGAACTTTAAAATGGTAACACCGAATCAAATTTGTCCTGCTAAATGTGTATACTAATATACTCACTACACATCCATGATAATGAGAAGACGGTAGTGTTTATATGTACGGGTGGTTAAAAAGTGAATAATGATGACACAGCTCTCACGCCTTTTGCGTTGTACTACAGAGCTACAGATGGAGCTGTCCGACTTGAATTTTAATAGTGCAGAATTTCTCGATTTCTTATCTGAAAAACTTCGAATTTCGAACTTCGAAAACTTTGAATTGTTAACATGCATTGATAGTTAACATCGATTCTCTCTCGCGAGAAACTACTCTACGTGGCATATACGTAAGTTTACTTTCATTTGATATCAAAGTTAGCGATCCCAGAAAATATGATCTGATATTCGAAAAGAGTTTAAGGAAACAGCTTCAATCGAAAACCCTACATTAAAGGGGAGATATATAATTAAATATTGCTCTTAATAAATGTTACTCAAAACAGATAAGTTCACTTCATGGGGACAGTGTGTCAGCATATTAAACGAAAACTTTTACAAATAGTAATCAAAATAAAAGAAATTAAATCGTACATGATTAGTATGATTAATGTTACGAAAATTTATAACTTTCAGCGTAAGTATTTAAATGGTTTTATAGAATCTATCGATAAAATATGATGAGATTTTATCTTGGAGAACTTTTCTATTATTACCACTGAAAGCATATGAATTGTTACATTACTATGTAGAGTGAAACACAGCAATGTCCGATGGATCGTGTCAACTGGTTGAATGAAGTTAATACACTCAAACAGATCCTGGGTATGTGTTGCAAAGAATGATATTATTATCTCTGGAAAGGAATCCCGAATATTGATTGGACGGGTTAAATATAAATCGTTTTAACTCAGGAAAAGAAATAATACGAATAAAGAAGTTACAGTAAAGCAGGAAGTTAATCATAACGAATTATAGTAATTGTGAGTGAAAGATAAATCATAAATCGTTAAATCTATAACGATTTACCTACAGTGACAATGAAAGATATAACAAGTGGTGCTAATCATACATACCGTCACCGTAATCAGGAGGTAGATATCTCAAGTATCTAGTGAAGGCATTTCCCCATCGAGGATTCTGTACGTTGTTACAGTACCCGCTGAAGGCTCTGTATTTTCTAGGCTGACACGGGTAGTCAACTGCCAGTGGACAGTGTTCAGGTCCTAATTCAGAGAACCTCACGTCCATCACCGGTAATCCAAAGCTGACTTGATCTCGGTTCAGGTGATACCTAAGTGATGAAAAAGAATGTCAAAGGAACATCCGAATTTCAGTCCGAAAACAGCCGCAGCACAGGTATCGGCACTACGTGTTTTTATCATCCAGTGTCGTGCAAAGGTTTTCTCATAAAATAAAGAAGAGCTTAGATAGTGTCAATAACTCAATAAGCAAAAATTTTTTCATTCAATTTTTTCCAATTGATGAAATTTTCCGAAAAAATAAACGGAAATGAAATCCGTACATGTCTGGGACTCAAACCCATACCTAACACTTTCCCGACGGATGATCTAGGCAATTGAGTTGCCATCAAAATTACTCTGAGGTTTTGAAGAAGCTTCATTGACAACGCGAGTGGTGGCTCCGCTCAGCGGTACCAAAAAGATATTCTTTTTTATTTCAATAAGATTATTTTTATGTTTATATTACGATTTCCCATTAAAACTAATGTAATGATTCATGCTCAAGTGCTACTTATTGTTAGAAGAACATTAGGTGAACTTTTTATATGATTCTTAGAACGGAAAATATTATAAATAAACTGAGGAAATTAAGGAATTAAGGTTCACTGTAGACATTTATGTGAAAGTATCCATGCATTTATGTAAATATGCACACATATATCAGTGATAAAATTTCTTTGGAGTCCTCAACAGAATGTTTGCTTGTAAATGGGCTCTGAGACATAGAAGTTAAAGAAAAAACTAGGGGGTCTTTTAAGCATTTGAATATTAACTAGGATATTTTTCATTAAGTGGTGAAATTACCTTTGTACCATGTACTTTGTAGCTTCTTCTGCAATGAGAGCCATTCTGGTGAGATTCCTCGTCGAAGGTTTTGCCTTGTGAGCTGATGCCATGAACCATGCCGGGGTACCTGGCTCTTGCTGAACACCTAAAACGAGAATATCGATCTCAGTAAAGGAAACATTCAGAATATAAAAATATATTTAATAGAGTTGGACTATCGGAGAAGCCGAGAATAACTATGTAAACGACGGGTATATCATGTCGTTAGTGAGTCAGGTCATCATTAACTTCACTGATCTTTGAGAAAGAGAAGTTCAGAAGTCTGATTGATGTAAAAAGGGGAATAAACGAGCGGGACAATGGACACGTAGGGAAAAGGGGGTACATAATATTGAGATGGATTGATACGATTTGAAGATGAGATTATGGAAGAGGTGCAACTAACCAACCCTTAGAAGGATATCCCCAATATAATAATCCAGAACAAGTTTTTCATGGGACTATATCTCACTTAAACGTTTCTCCTATTCTCTTACGAGAATCGCTCGTTAAGTAGTTGTGGTTAAGCTCCGGTTTTGCTCCTGCCAAAATCAAAACCGGTTCTAACCGTCTTTTTTCGCTCGTAATATCATATTCTCCTGGAAGTCTGTTTAATAATTTCTACCTTTTTTTCATATGCGTTATATTTTAATGAATTTTGGAATTGAACTCAGTGATAGTTGCAAGTCGAAGTTTAATAGGTTTATTTAAAATCAAGGCTTACTTAAACAGAAATTTAACAGATTAAGTAGAGGTTCTGTAAGAAAGTTTAGCTCGAAATTTACTAAGTTCAGTGGTATTGAGAACCAAATACCGGAACGGAATAAATAAACTGTTTTCGGTTCAGGTTCGAGTTCAACGGTTTAATTTCTTCCGGATTAATTTCGGTTTTCACTCCGGAAAAAACGGTTTTTTCGGTTTCGATTTTCGGTTCGGTTTCGGTTCGATGCGATGCTCAATACGAACTCACATGCTTCCTTTTCAAAATTAATCGAAATACATTCCTGAAACTTCCTGTTTTTAGAAAGGAAAGCGATCCTCACCCTTTCTAGCGATACTTGGCTCAAGTTTCTCCATTCGCTCGGACACTACGACGTGCGCTTGGTCCACAAAGGTAGAGATGTCTTCCGCAGAGAGGTGCGGCATCTGGATGTGCGGCTCCGGGCCGCCCAACACGTGCGAATGCTCCTGATTCTGAAATCTGCTCCTCCTGCCGCCGCTGCCCCCAAGACTAGACATGGACTCCGTCTCCTTCGCCAAGGCACAAAGTGCACAAACGACCAGAAGGACATTCCTGAAATAAAGAAAACGATATCAAATGAATAACGTCTCCACGGAGAGCAAAAGTCGCGAATTACACGCGAATGTTCATCCACATTAATTTATTCCAAATTTCGAGAGAAACGAATTTTTATTTAAGCCTCCAGAAACGCGTCTTTCACCGCGGTGACACATCTCTAAACTACGGGCATTAGTGCATTTACAGATGGAAGCTTTTTGTCCAAGAGAAATCTAGACTAGCTAAAATGTAGCTAGAATAAGAAATGTTACGATAAATGATCCTTTTCGAGTTGCTACGTATCTTAATAGTGTGCGAGAAAAGGAAAAAATTGACGGATTTATTGCTTATATTAAAGTAGATATCAATTGATTTGATTGAGTTAGTATGTACTAGCTATACAACTATTATGCACATGCTTAAAAATTCAAAATTAAAGCCATGATTCCGTGTGTTCCGAACGTGGTACAATACTTTTTCGATTTTTCTCCTTTCTGCAGGACAATAACGAGATATATTGTAGTTGATAAAATAAATTAATCTTTCAGCTACTTTGCCTCATGGACGATATTCACACACTCTCACAAAGATTTGAGCTTCCCTATAAGGCAGGAAGGGTGCATAGAAATTATAAGAGGATACTGAATGTCTGTTGTCTGTTTGCTGAACAAGCAATAGTTTTCCACTTGAAATGTTGTATGTACGATACTATAAATGTATACTGTTACGCCTAATTCGTTGATCATTCACCAGAAGGAAATGTGTATGAATTTGAATGAAACATTGGCGATTATTCTCAATAGCCTCGCAACGAAACTAAAACTCTTCTGAATAAACAATTGCCTTTTATTTGCTTACAATATATACCTAGGGCATGTCTTACTTCCGTTAATTAACTATACGCCATTGACTTTAAAAAATATTATTTCTTTTAGTTTTGGTATATTTATTTTGCTCTCATACTGTTTTCTTTGATATTATTTGATGCTTTGATATTGTTATGTATTTTGTTTTATTGTAATGATTGTTATAAGTCAATGTAATCGCTCATTTCTGGCCATTTCGAATTTTTATAAATAAGAAGTAATTTAGAAGAAATATTCCTCTTTAGTTGACATCACATTCTACCTGCATATGTTTGCCTCATCCTCTATTTAAATAATTGAAGAATGTATTTGAAGAAGTATCAACATATGATATTCATGGACAGCTGAATTGAAAATAAGAAGATGGTCTGTATTGATCACAGATTTCCATAATGTAATTTAACTTATTACACGGAGTGGAGTAGTAAAAGAAACCATAGGAAAGTATCTGACAAATCGTGACTCAACATTGTTTGATTGACGGATTAAAGACGCAATACGTTTCTTAGAGAGCGATGAACGTAATCCAAAAAATCCAATGGAATTCTCGATCAGATATGGCATTTAGAGCGGTCGCCCTTTTCTCCTTTTTTTGCAATAAGAGAGCGTGTGCATTCTCTACGAATCGTGAGAACACTGGCAAAGGATTCGAAAGAGACGGGCGAAAAGGTCATCCTTCTCTCTTTTTGCCTGAATTTCTTTTTCATACTCGCATTGCGCTGGAGCCCAAAGATTTGACTCCGAACGGAATTCACATTTCGTGAGGGAAGGAGAAATTCGAGTTCCGAATTCCGTGCGCAATTTTCTCGGTCAAGCGACCTTGAGGAGAGCGATTAATCGAGCGAGTTATTTACTACGTGGTTTCATTCCGGTCCTCTTTTTCCCCGAGAAAGTGCGTTTTCCTCCATCGGGTAACGAATGGGCACGGAATCATGAAATATTTAAGACTTTCCCCCCCTTTTCTCAATGTTGATGAAATTCCTCGTTCGCAGAATTGGGTAGACAAAGACAATTTCGAAGATTTGAATTCCTTCAGTCACGAGATACAATAAGCTCGCTTAAGAATAAATGGTGACTATAAAATGTTATCGTTTGCGGACAGTAACGCGTAGAACACATATTCAAAACGCTTTGGCTAGGCTCCTAAAAAATGGACAGAAATTTTTGCTGCCAATCAAATTAAGTGAAAATTCAATTAATAAAGCTATGGACGGATTTCATTTAGCTATTCGTTTTTCATACTTTATCACAAACGCGAAAATGTATGCCTGATATTCAAGATAGCATCTTTAAATATTTAAACGAGGGAAGTTTGTAGAATTATAATAAGGATTCAGTTTAATTCAAAATCAAATAGGATCAAAATTAACTTACACAAAAAAGATACAAGTATCGAAATAAAACTCAATGGACTGAGTTATACTTCATGAAAACATTTTGACAGAAAATTTCACCCGCCAAGAAATGGAGTAAGATTATGAAAAAATCTCGAATAAGGTACGTGAAAAAATAAATTATTTATACAACTATGGAATTTTATTATTATTATAAAAATCAATGGTAAGAAATTCAAATACTATGGTAAATACACGAATTCGCCAATTATCTTTATGAAGCGTATTAAGTTTCTATGTTCAGCCCTTAGCCTGCTAGACTACCCTTAACTAATTCAACTGTTTTCCTAGCAAAATTTAGCATTTTATGAAAACAGAATTTCCCATTAATTCTCAATATTTTCTACTAAAACCGATTTGGAGGAGTGGAAAATGTAGTTGGAGGATATGTCTGGAGAAGCTTGGAAATGCATATCTGCATAGTCGGTTCAAACAGTGATTTCTTTATATTTCCGCATTCTACGTGAGGGAATCAATATTATGATGCTAGTATAGTTTTCAGAAGATTACATAAGATATTAATGCAGATGACTCCGTTTTGTTGATCAAAAGCTATGGCCTCCCAATCTCATTGATATTAGCGCAATCATCTTGTGTTCTTTCCTTCCGTTAAACCCGGCCAAAAATGGAATGTCAGCCTCACTTGAACCTACACAGATCTATAAAATTAATCAAACCACTCAAATATCATTAGGTAATTTAAGCTCTAAAATCTTTCAAGAATAGGAATTCAGGAAGAATGCAAAATAATAGTTTTTCAACACTTCATGACACATGTCGTTTTCTGCCGTTATAAGTGAAAAAATACTAACAGCTTATGTACCGAAGAAATATTTGAATATGAAAAGAAATTCGCTCATATAAATGGGGACAACACACAATACCAATTTCTCTATGAAACGTTCTCATTGAAGTAGTCAGAAAGATTCTTAGAGGACGAGTGTGTGAATAGGATTCTTATTGAGCGAAAGCGTGGAGAGATTTAATTTCATTTTCCTTTCATAAACAATAGATGACAACAAACTGCGATGGAACTGCGATTAACTCTGTTCCGATGCTTCTAAATTAGATACCGCCGTGGCATGCTAGAAGTTTGAAGGCTTTATAATGGCAACTCTTTTGAACTTAGGAATTGATAGCCTTAAAAATATCATAACGATTAATTGATTGGAAGATGAGAAAAATCGGAATACAAAGCGAGGGTGAGGAGACATTAAACGATCAACATTAATTTATTGCTTAATAAGTAGCATAGATACTGAAACTAATATTTAAACTTGATAAATGAAAGATCATCCTTATAATAGAAGACATCCTTATAAAAGAAGGCCACCATCTTCAGGTGGCCTTTGCGCCGAAACCGGTCGAAAATAAAACCAAATAGTGTGGAAGTTTACGAAGTTTTATTTTTCATAATCTTTAGAATGTCCTTCCACGAAGTACGGCCTTCCATGATAGAATTTAGACATAGAATAGATAAATTTAGAAAATATTTTAAAAAATAGTTATTAACGCTTCATTTCACTTACACGAGGACACAGAACACAGTTTCTATTGATATTGCGCAACGTTCTATTTTAATATTAGTCAAAAAAGAAAGCAAGATAAAGATAAGTAAATCAAGAATGAAAATAAGTTTCTCATACAAGAATTCTGGATTTTTATCAAACATAAATTTTATTTTAATCTCTGTTTATACGCGTTTTAGCGGTGGAAGCTGAAAGTAAAGAGAAACGTTTGGAAATAAGATATAAACACTGCAGAGGAAGCCCCGAGGCGAATTGCATTGATCATTAAAGGTTGGATCCGGCCCTGTACTGATCGCGACAAGCAAAGTATACGGCACACCTATACGCCTCGATTTCGCCCGCATAATGCTGCCCTCCTTCCCTAACATCCTCTGTCTCTTGCAATGCATCTGCTGCCCTATATTTCTCGCCTCCAATACCTTTCTCCGAAACAATAGAACGGAGACAAGTGAGAGAATAGCCTATGGAATTCCATTCGAAGTGACTAAAGCGCTATATGAGACCGGAGTGCCGACCTCACTTATCCGAACCGTAATTCAACATCCGGAAATGAGATTGGGAGTAAAGTGTGCGGGCCGCGTTCGAACTTCCATTTCTATGATCTGAGTACATATGTGGGTGAAGCGGAGATCCTTCCAAAAAGTGGAAATATCATGGAAGCATAGAGACTGACGGGTTTACATTAGGCCAATACAGTTAAACCGACCAGGAAAGAATTCCCAGAAGGGTTTAAATGTCCAGATGTTTAAGGTAAAAGACACTGAATATATTTCTAGTTAGAAAAAATCTAACAGAATATTTTAAAGAAATCGACTATTAATAATAAACATGATAATATTATCAACGGATTAATGAAAACACCCATGTTTGATTCTATAGGTTTCGATATAAATTTCGTCTTAGAATACCTCGCTCTGTGAATACTTGTCTATGAAACATAAAGCAACCGTAAGGGGGTATTCATTATAAAGTGGGTAATCTCGGTCTTCACTTGGTAATTCATGACTAGTAAATAAAAACACAACATTAAAATACCACAAGACAAGATTAAAAGGACCCGGATTACGAGGCCTTGCTTCATCATCAGGTCAACCTAAAACCCGAGCCGGTTTTATCTTGTTTTGCGGTTAAGTACATTTTTAATTTTTATAAATACATTCTTCTTTGGACTGATATGTTTTCTTTTAATTGAAATAGTCATTCTTCATTTCCTGTACTTTACGCTACATTTTAACAAATTTTTATAACCTGACACTACTCGGAAATATCATAATTTTGAATGAGAATTTCTTGATCATCGCAGCTAATTTTTCCTCTTCCTTTACTAATAACTTAAACTAGAGCACACATATTCGAAAAATCTGCGGTAAAGCAACTAAAAAGCTCGGTTTTACGAAGCGCATTGCAGGTATATCCGATAAAAATGTTAGAGAGCGATGTTATTTCCCCTTTCCATCTGGAATATGCGGCGAGTATATGGGATTCGGAGGATGAAACGCGTACACGCGCATTCGAGAAAGTGCAGCGCAAGAAGATACAATTTGTTAAAAAGTGCTACGATAGAAAAGCAAGCCTTACGGAAATGCTCCGAGACGCAGTTTGGGAATCCTTGAAAGAAAGGAGAATAGAAGCTAGGCTGCGATTGCTTGCTAAATTTAGAGAAAGTACATTACGAAGACGTAATCGGTATTCTGCGACCCCCCCCCTTTGCTACATCTGCCGATCCGATAAAGAGCGTAAAATAAAAGAAATAGACGGGAGGATAAGTCGTTTTACAGACATTCTTTCCGCGAACGATATGAGATAACAACAAGCTAAAGAGGTAACTCGAACGCTTGGAGTTTACACCCCCTGCCACTCGCCTAAAGTCGGCTAGTAGGGTACTTCTGTCGATGTACATATAGAATTTTTCCTGTTATAAGCGTAGAAAGCTCCCGAGCAATCGAAGGACATATAAGCTCATATTCTAGGCATTCTCGTCCATCACCCCCATCTCTCAGTCCCACCGGGTTATCATACGCAAGCTGCTCACGTAAGCCATTACAACACAACAGCCTTTCGCTTGTTCAGCAGTTTCCCGAAGTGCAACTCCCACAGAACGCAAAGGCAATTGCGTGCAGTCATTTTCCCATCCTTCGGAAGCCGACTTCAGACCATCAAATAGCAATGATAGCGTAAAGAGAAAGATGTGTTGAGATGATTACTAAACTATGAAGAGGGGAAAATTGCCGTTTCAGTTAACTGTTTCAGTTTGGCTGTATTTTTTAATTTCCGAATTATCGCATACATCCAAGGGACAGTGGATGCCAGTTAAAAGTAGAACCCTTAATTTGTGGCCAAAAAAATCCACAATTATTCTTGTATCTCCAATTAAAGTCTATACTACATTCTTATATTCGTCTTAATATAAGTACTGTTGGTGTATGCTTTTAAGAGAGTTTGAGAGCGGATTTTAGTAAATATTGGTAAGTACTTCAACAAAGGCTGTAAAAAAGGAAGGCTAAATATGAACAAGAGCTAATTTGCCAGTGAGTTTTTTATTAACAGGGTCTGTGTTTTGATGTATTCAATCATAAGTAAATCACCAATTGATGTATCCAATCATATGTAGATGTGTAATGCTTAAAATTTTAAACCCGATTAGACGTAAATTTTTTCCATTAAAATGTAGTATTCAAATAAAATTTGGTCCCTTAAATTAAGCCTCAAAAGTGGGCTGAAAAAATATTTCGGTGTAATTTTCGTGTTTCGTCTTCATGAGGAGTTCCGAAAATAAGCTTTTTCTTCTCGATCTTCTATTATATATATTCTATCTTCGAGTAAGACGCACGCCAAATGGGATTATGGTTTTCCGGTTAATCACTAGCGTAAATATAATGGAGGCGCAGCGATGGTAACTTTTTTCATCGTCGGACTGCATACATCATTTATACAAAAATCTTTAAGTCACATAGCCCATCAGCCCGCACCGAAGTATCGCCAGCATTAAAACAGTTAAAAGTTGAAACTGAAGGAATAAAGGCGAATTTAATTGCTGCGTAAGCTTGGTAGGTATATTGCCCATTTTGTTTTCATTTGAAAATATAATAGAGATTTTCGAAAAGTGGTGGCGAAGGTCGAACCAAAAAAAATGTCTCCTCCTCTACAACAGATGAGGAATTAGAGGTTTAAAAAACACTCCGTAAGCCTTATCGGAACTCGCGTTCAAACACAAACGGGAAGCTCCGGAGTGTTTTTTAAACCTCTAATTCATAACAGCTGTGTTCCAACCTTCTTTTTCTTACAGATAAGGAGTTTCCTTATTGAAAGAAAAAAGACTTAAACTGTAAGATTTGAAGACTGGGTTTCCAATCGTTCTCAGCCACCACCAAATGTACTCGATGGCACACTCTTATGTTTTCAGC
Source organism: Ladona fulva (assembly GCA_000376725.2). NCBI lineage: Eukaryota > Metazoa > Arthropoda > Insecta > Odonata > Libellulidae > Ladona > Ladona fulva. Next base: position 528,905 of record KZ308393.1, read on the forward strand.
AATCTATTGTTATATTGACGGTATTGAGAAGTTGAGTAACAAACATTAATTGCAGTTGCCACCTCTCGAAATACGATATCTTCTCTAAAAAGAACAGGCTAAGAAGTATTCGGAGCCAAGAACCCCTGGAGCAATGCTTAAGTGGAATTAAAGATGGAGTAATCTCTGGTTTAAGTATAGTTACCCTTGCATAATATCAATGAAGGAAACTGTTTTAGTATAAAAATGGACGATCGCGTAAATACTATGCATATGTAGCTTAATTCAAAGGAGTAAAACTGTTAAATTAAATTAATATTGAGAAAAAAAATAATTTGAATGCGTGTATTTGTTTCCGGAAGCGAAGAAAAGTCCATGTTGAACATTTAAAGATTACGGCTTCTCCAACTTTATTTAAGAAAATTGGGATATCTGGAGAGGGAGATCATTTTACAGTCCAGAAAATAGAGTAATTGAAAACATATCTACAACGCAAACCTTTGTTTTGGAAGGGATAAATGAGAAGAGAATTACTAACAAATTCCTCGGTATACATTATGTTATATATGCGACTAAACGAAAAGGTGTTAAACATTCAGGCTTCAGAGAGGAGTGGGAATCGAATTGAGTGGGCCAAGAATCCGTCGCAAGCTGAATTTGGGCGATGAAAAGTGACTGCGCAACATTTCATGTCGGGACGTTTTTATTTCCGGAATCATTTGGGATTCCAGCGACATGTTTTACTTTCTTTTATAACGACGAACGCAGAATATGCGCAGCATGACGATGTACCACGGGAGTTACGCCTCGATAAAATATTCCCTTCGTGAATAATAAATACTTGCGGATTAGAAATCTTCGCAGAGCCATTGTCCTAAAAATGAGATTCCGTCTTTATCTTCGGAATGACTCGGCTAAATTCTGTTCTTGAACAAATGAAACTCTCTGAAAACAACTTATTGCAAAAATTAAGTATACGTCGCGCGATCAAATGAAAAATTAATTTCGGGCGTCGAGAATTTTCTTTAATGACGCCTTTAAGGTTTTCTTTCTCTCTCAAAATCCGGCTCCACAACTATCTGGTTTTTGATCATATGGACCTGGACTTTGTTAATTTATTGCAAGATTAATACCCAAAGTATATAAATAACTATTACACCAAATTAAAGGTAATTTGTTTATTCAATCTTATTTACAATATTTCGTAATTCAATATCATATTTGTGATATTTTTTCGCTTGCGTAGATGACGAGCTAAATTTACCGTTAAAAGTAGCCAAAGATCGGCACTTTTGCGAGTCAAGGTTTTTTTTTGCGATGAATAAAATTCAATTGCAAAAACGGCGCAACTTATGGCAACGAAATTCTATTCTGATCTAAATCATAAGTACATGTAAGCTGTCTCAGTGTGACGAACTTTTTAAAATTTCCGAATATGTATTATGTTGTTGTTGATCGGCGCAAAAGTTATAAATTTACCTAGTCCTAGAGTTTTCTTCTTAGGCAAGAAATGATTGCACCATCATTTTCACCACTGCACACGTCTTTGTAATTCATAAAATAGAGAGATAAGTGTTTAAAGAAACCGCATGTTAATGATCAATCGAAATCCTAAGGTTATTAGAACTTTCCTATCTAGTAGTCACCTGAGGTTTCCAACTGTCGCAGATGTCTGTTTTTGGTATGGTAGACATGGCAACCTTATTAAGAGGTGTAGGATTATATTGCTATTCCAAAATTTATTCTTTGAGTGAAGGATGTAATTAAAAGCTCCTAAATATAGCAAAATCAGTTCGGATCTTCGATAAGTTACCGCGGCGATGAAGTCATTCAGTTGAGAGAAAAACTTTTCTCAGAATTTTCTTTCTGTTTTTCTTAGGTCTTGAAGTATTACTTGGTGAGTGCATGAGAATTATTCAGATTAAATCTCGAGTAGACTTCGTCCGTTGCCACTTCTACCACTTTCGAATTTCAAGTCCGCATTCCCGGTGATTTTATAGCTTTTCTTTAGCAAGGCCATGGCTTTTTTTGAACCAAAAGGAGCGTAAAATGACTTCTTTGAACTTGTTTTTTTTTATAAAGCAAGCGAAGAAATATGCCTCAATAAATTCGAAATCGACCATCGCATAGCAAATTCCAGGCGCAAGCGTTACCCTGTCGTTGACCGAGAACACCCAATAATAAAAAGCAGCTATCTTTTTCACGCATGCGCGTGTGACATCACTTCTTCGTAATTCATAAGAAAGGGAGCGAAGTGTTTAAGGAAAACAAATGTAAATTTAACTGAAGAAGTCTTTCGAAGAGGAAGATCTAGTATAACTGGTTATATTTTCTCACAAAAAGCAAGTGAAGAGGCGTGCATAATTTAAAAATAAGTTTAAGCAAATAAATTTATGGAAGCCAGCTAGAAGACTATGCTACGGAAGTAATTTTCGAGATTATATGCTACCTCTACATATGCATGATATCAAAAAGGTAGTTATATAGCCTCCGTATTCATTTCCTTTTCTCTGCTTCGTAATATTTTCAGTAAAATTTTTTATACATCAATTATAAAAATATCATAAATTTTCCTATCCGTAACTCCCTCTTCGAGGCCGAACACCATTCTTCTTTTATAAAATATTACGTCATGACAGTTTCACTCAACGAAGAAGAGGATCATTGTAGCAGAAACAAGACAATTTATTTTCTAAAATCTCATCCAGTTATCAAGAAATTTGAGCGTTTTCTCAATGAATTAATGAATGGTTGACAGAAAATAATGATTTTAGAAGAGGGAGGATTTTATCAAAAGTTGAATGAAAATGAAGTATTAAAGAGAGCAAAATAAACAACAAAATTCTCATGTTTCAACTAATTATTGCATTAGTGAAATATATACTCGGCTATTGGAAGACTTTGGAAATTTCTTTGCTAAAAGGGATCAAGAACTATTGTTTTTGTATTCCGTTGGTTGTCTCGATCAGGACAGCGCTTTTATGATCAAGCAATATTATTCTTAATATCACACTCCTATATTACTTAAGAAAACTAGGGTGTGATATTCAGATATCCTCTTTAGAGATATATCGGGAGAAGATAGTAAAAGTGGCTTAATCTAATCTTGACTCCTCAGTAATCATCGGCTGACGAGGACAAATTTCGATTTTAATTCCCTTCCTTAATTTCTGATCTCTCAGAAGCTCTCTTCGTTTTCTTAATTTCTTTTGTGTTCAATACCTATTTGTAGTAGAATTTCATGAATGCATCGATAGTATTACAAATCTTCGGTTTTTTCGTTAACATTAATACACTTGTTTGGAGAGGCTTGGTTTGCCATCATGATAAGACAGAAACAGAGATTTTTCATTTATAGCTAAATCTGACTATAGAGATATTTTGAACGAAACAGCGAACGTTCTTTTGAAGAGAGAAGTTTCTTTCCGTATTCATGAATCATTTGCTCCCAAGCTGCCCCTACAATCTTCCTCTATTTCACGACCATAGATCCATCTTCCGTCGTGCTCTTCAACGCACTATAATTTTTCCCTCCGAGCTCGGCATTCGTGCCCCTACTGCAGAATTATTAGATTAGTATCAAGGTCCTGTTTCGGAAATGAAAAAAGAGGGTTTTCATCAAAATTTCCTCGAATCTGGGTCCTATAAAATAATCTAGGGCGATTTTTTTCTCGTTTCGCTCACTAAATCTTTTATGTCGATCATGAAGACAACATCCTTGTAAATATCGAGATATTCGTTCGGAATGAGGTTTCGTATTCTCTCTCATTGTCAATGTTTTCACATGCCAACGACCAATATATAACAGTTTAAAATCAGTAATACCCAGATTAATGTCTAGTCGCAACTAATGCAATCACTGATACTAATTTAACTCCTCTGACGTTTGCATACATTCTAAGGAGCCTTCAGAACCAATATTGTAGGTTAAAGAACGTAGTGGATGGTAATAATGATCCGCTACTATATCTTGACGGATGGGTTATTTTTTATTTGACTTTACTACTCATTTCAGGCTCGTTCCTAGCTGAGATAGCATGGAAGATACTTATAAAAGAGTAAATATGGTATTTAATTAGGTCACTCATCGAATAATATGAAACTTTTAATTTGTGGGATTATTGTGTCGGATATACGAATTTTTCCATCTATAACATTCTGACCCAGCCTGTGAGGAAAGCAAGGGTGAACTACCTCAATCCTCATTTTCCATAGAATGCCTCATACTCTTCCCAGGGCTATTGGCAAGTGGAGAGGCTGAGGATCCAATAACCCTTTTGGCCGACGACTTTGCATTTGAAGCAGACCGCAGTAAACATCGATTGAATAATGTCGAAGTCTAGTTCAGTCGAGTAATGAGATTATCCAGAAAATAATTGAATATTTGTTTAATTAGATGTTTATAAATAGCTTCTTGAGGGAAATACTGCAATTTAAATGTATCACCATGTTATTCTGAGTTGGGAAAACGATTGACTGGATTTAATTTGCAATAGATTTCATCTTACTTTCTCAATTACTAATACAGGAAGTTGGATAGGGAATATCTTTATAACAATATGTTTGTGGTGCTTTAGCTCTGTGGCCTAAATAAAGTTGCTTTTTATCACTTTAAGGCCTCACCTTGAATCTTAAACATAAAGGAAAATGATAGTTTTCGGTCCATTTTACAAAAAATTGATTGAAAATTGTGTATCCAGTTATGTGACACTAAGTCTTTAAGAGCTTTCGTTGCTAAATCAATAAACAGTTCAGCACGAATTATAAAGATGCAACTAACGAATAAAGCTTCCAACTGGATAAAGAAATGGCTATGGAATGGTCGTATTTTTTAAATTTCTTGCAAAGTAGATGATTCTTGAAAATCTGTTATAACTTATATTTGGTAGTATATCTTCCTCATTCTTTTATATCATTAGCTTTCGTAGATTCAAGGGAATGGTAGATTCGCGAGTAGAACGGCATCTTCATCAATCTACTGAGTTTGTTTTCACATCTGCTGGATGGGTCAGTCCTATTTCGACTTGCGGCTGCGTGGGCAGGACTTCGCCTCGTTTTCTCGAAAAATGTTTTCTCCCGGCGAAATCGCAGACGCCCTCTTCGTTTGTTTTGTCACTCTCCCGCCATTTTGTCCTCACAAATCAGAAGCGAAGACGTTGCGACACGATTTTTTTAAGCCTGTTTATAATTCGCCAGACCTTGACCCACAAAGAGTTGGAGGAAAATATAAAAGGATTCCTTTCGCACATTTTCCCAAACGAGCTACTTACTTCCGTTCCGTGAGAAAAAACCGTCAAAGGGTTCGTCTAGAAAAAAGGCCACCCTCTCAGGTGATGCAACTTTTGACTGATTAAAAAAAAAGGTTTGAGAGAATCTCCCTCGGTGTAGAGACAGGTTTGTTTTCAAGGGCGACCCAGAGGAAGAGAGAGGGAAAAGACTTAAGAATACTTTCGCGTCTTCATACCGGATGTGGGCGTAAGAAACACCGAGGAAATGGCTTTGCTTTTTTGATCGCATAAATTGCGCGAAGCTTCCATTGATGCGGAACGCCGGAATCCCAATCAAGGAAGGCATTCGAGCCAATTGCCCATTACATTCCTATGGACGTTCTTCAAAGTTTTCTCATAAATACAGCCGTCTCAGTCGCGCCAGCTTCATTTTACTCTGAAGTGGCTATTGCAGCGAGACACCTTTATTAAAACAGCGCGTTGTGAGCCCCTTTCTTGTAATTTTCTATTAGTTCCGGAGCGAAAAGTGAAACGTCGTCCTTTAAATAAATGGAGGATGAAATAATTTCGAGCAAGCGAGTGCTATAAATGTAGCCCCGAAGTTCGGCATCTTTGGAATATTAATGATTTCTATTAGATGCACAGAGAATTTATTTCGAATAAAGAACCAGTACGTGAACAAAACTGGAAAGTAATCGCGGGATATTGGTGATCCCTCGCCGCATACCATAAAATATGAGGAAAACAAATTACGAATCAGCGTAAGAAATAAGGATGGCAGCTTTAATTTTGAATTTCCATAATATTCATCTCAAATCAAACAGGAAGATATTTAATTTTAGCAGAATGAAGGCGTATGAAATACAAGTTTCTCTCTCGATTGCCTCCGGCTCAACCATATTCAAAGTAATATTTTCTTCATTTATAGCAGGTACATACATAACATACATTGTAGGACACTCCGTACATACAATGTGGTGACCCTTATCCGGAAGTTCCGAAAAACAGAAAAAATGAAATTGATCGGGAAATTGAAGAAATAAAAGCATCTAAAAGGACTAAATCAGCAAGGTATATTTCAGAGACATTCTTCCAAGGTAAATTCTAGAAAAACACGCTGAGTATCTACACATAAATCGCAGCCTTCCAGTTTTCGTGTTTTTATGCCTCCATCTACTAGTTCCCAAGCCGGTGAAATGTTTCTTTTGGTGATGTCACGAAACTAAATGAATTAACTCAGCTCAAGTAGTATTCCTGTATGAGTGTCTGTGTTTATTTATGCGTTTTGTAAATTTTGGAACTGTTCGCCCGAGCTCCGGGAAAACCTCATATCTGGCAAACACTTGGTTGCCAAATAAATGGTTCCAAACTGTGTACCAAATCCCATAACTGTATAGGTTAATTTTGTACTCCCGATAGAATCATCATTTTATGCCTATTACTTCATCTTAGCCCTACAGCTCCCCTTGTTAAACGTTCATATAATTTCAACTTTCTCACTAAATTTCATCACATCCATCACAGACCCATTTCCATTAACCAAGGAAAGATTCATTAACTATGTGGTACTTAATTTTTGCTCGAAATAATTTGTTTTAACTCACGTAGTTTATCTTATAATGTTTCTAACGTCATCGATTTTATATGTCATTTGTCCTATTTCAGTTTTTCGTATTTTTAATCCTTCATTTACATACTCATACATCATTTGTTATTTTCGATACAACGCGGTAGCTAAGAATAACAGAGGATAAATAAATAACGAAATCAACTAACTAAATTTACGAAGAAGTTTTTGCCTACGTAATGTAACTGAAAATGACGATCTTTAAGCGATGGCTTGCAGCTCTCCATATCGAAGATTCGGCCAAAGACAGACTCTGCGAAAGGGACATAGTTTCCACTGATATCGACATGAACATGAAATTGGCGGAGGAGGAGTTGTAGATAAGAATGCAAGCCAAAGAAGCCTATTAACTAACGGTGGAAACATCAGAGGGCTTGGAAGTTGCATCGATAATAACGAAGCATAACTACGCATCTCAGGTACACACGAGCCTCGCGGCAAAAATGAAAGTTCCGGTATATCATGAAATGGAGTCTTAAATCATGATGTTGAGCTTCAATAGCGCAACTAATGCGACCATTTCGCCATCCTTTAATTCCGGTTTTCCAAATGCGTTCGTCATTTGCTCCTGGAAGAAGCGCGATTCCACGAAGGAAAAGTGAAAACTTAACGGTTTCTCTGCGATCGCTGCCGGAATTCCATTCGGACGATAATTTGGTTAGGCATCCGTGCTTATTCAAACAGTGAATGGTGCTTATCCCTCTGTTTATTTCCCAGTATTCACAGTTGACTTCCGTTCGTTCACAGCAATTTCTCTTTGCACATTTCTATTTTACTTATCAATAAACGTTTGGATTTTCGTTTTCAAGTGTTATTGCAAAAGCAAGGATGATTCAAGTAATGAAATGCCAGATGGATTCGAAGTTTGTAAGCATAAAATATTTTCAATGAGGATTCATGTGCGGAAAAGGATAATTATTTTAAGTTGCTTATAATCAAACTTATGGCTGGAAGAGAAAAAATGAAAACAAGTGAGATCATTTAAGTATCTGGGAAATATCGCAGTACAGAACGTCAAAGAACGTCAATTATACTGAAGAAATGAAAATTGCGCAATATAACTGAATTGATTAGAATTGTACCGAAGAAATAGAATTGCGCAAAGAAAAGTAGCACTTTGCGAGATTAAGGAGCTGACGATGACAAGAAATATCACGACATATATTAGAAAAAGATTTGCATAATGCTTCATAAGGAGCATTGTACTTTATGGATGCAAAAGATGGACTTTGAGGAAGAGAGAGGAAAAGCACTTGGAAAGCTTCGAAATATGGTCATGGCGACGAATGGAGAAGATTGGATGGAGAGATAAAGTTGAGAATTGGAGAAGAAAGGAGTATTCTGAGAGAAAAAATGGAAAGCAAAATGGATTGGACACATTATAAGGAAGAATAGTGTGCAAATAATAATAACAGAAGGGAAAATAGAAGGATGAGAGAATGGGAGAGGACCGGAATGCTGACGGTTATCAAAAAAGGATCGGATTATGCAGAAATAAAGAGGAACAAGAGAGATTTCTGTGAAGGACACGCTATCTCTGAAACCTGTCTAAAGATAGAAGAACCAATAAAGATTATGAAACTTAGTTTTTCCAAATTGGTTAGAACGCAATCTTGGTCTAGAACTACATAAATATAGACCATTTTTAGCTCATCGTGCCATGCAGACATTGCATCCAAAATATCGAAAAAGGGCCGGTTAAAGCTGTCAATTTTGTTGAAAATTGGTACGGTACATCGGTAAGCATTACGAAAATGCTTCTCGGCCTAAGAATTATGAGTTATCAGAGGGCAGAGGATTATAGTTACTTTCATTTATGGTATTGATAAGTTTACAATTGAATTTTATTTAATACGTGTTTATAGTTTCCTGCATTTTAACACTAAGTAAAATTCCAGTTGGTGGCCATGGCAGCGAAAAGACCTCAGCTGTCGAAGAACTTTCCCTACACTACTATCAATCAACATTAAACACTTAGGAGCTCACCACCTGCAATTTTACTGGAATATTACTGTGCGGATTTGTCTTCTTAAACTCTGATAAAAATTGGTTGAACATCGCCTTCAGCCAGTGCTCCCCTACCGTAGTTTTGTGGCAAACAGGTGTGAATCAAGGAAGCTCAAATTGCCTAAGATTATCCGAAATTTTCATGTATTCCATATGCATAGACGTATTTTGATTGTATTGTTTGATATCATGTACGTGTTTTCATCCAACAGTTATTTGATAGATTGATTTTAAGTGGTAGTGAGAGTTTAATAGTTAATAGTTTTTCGATCTACTTAGAAAGCAACTATTAAGCGATTTTAAACTAACGAAATTTAAGTCTTTCCTTAATTGAAAAGTCGAGGAGAAAGGTTTTAGAGTCTCAAGCCGTTGGTTGAACGGAATGAAGGAGATTACGGATAGGAAGTAACTGAGGATGAGATACGAATGTCGTCAACTTGTGTTCGGCCGTCGTCACAATGGGCGAAGCGGTGGTCAAAGAAAGTGGCGAAGAGGTCGAAATTGCGAAGGAGAGGGAGTGGCCTCGGATATCCGCGATGCTATAGAGAAAGCGCTTCTAAACCAGAGAAGGTCCACGAGAGATGATGTCATATGCACCTCCTGTCCTAGTTACTGTACCTCGATCCAAATTACCATCTCCGATTGAGACTAATGTAATATAAAGATTTATCGTTTGTACAGACTATGATCGACTTTTTTTGTCCTTACAAAGAACGGGTGAATTAAATAGATTTATTTATACAAAACCACAAAAAATAGTAAAAAACACGATGCGTGAAATCATCATCAGGTCTGATGATCATGACGTCACGCATCGAAGCCCGGGTCTTGTTGTTTTCTACTTTTTTGTGATTTCGTATTGACAAATTTATTTATTCAACTCAATCTTTGTCGTCATGGAATACTACCAGGTTAAGGCCCGTGCAATCGATATTCTTCTGTTATTGTTTACATGTATTTAATAGCAGAGGTAATATACGTGTACATGCGAACAATGATGACACAAACACATTAATAATTTTGTAGAACATGAAAAAATAATTCTGCATTAATATTAAATGTTATCCAGAAAGTCAAATTATATAAAAAGGAAATAATTAGGAAAACTTTAAGTGAGCAATAGGAGTCTTTCACGGATATTAAAGAGGTACCGGGAAGATGCGAAGGAAAGATTTATAAATGTGTGGTAGAGTATCAAATCTAATTCACAAGGAGCGCAATTGGACGAAGTAAAAAGAGGAATCAACAGGATAGAGGCTGTTATGAAATTTGAGGTTTTATTTTGGGGTTATCTCAAATTGAAAAATGAAATAGGAAGAGAGAATCAGAGGATAGATTTGGAAGAGAATATACCTGTGTGGTTCGGTCGCGGGAAAAAGGAGGAAGGAAAAAAGACTTCTTAATGTTGCATTATAAAGAAGGGAGTGAAGACCAAGAGGATCATTCACACTTTAATTTTCGGCGCAATATATAAATATTTAGAAGAAGTGTTTCATCACGAAGTATAGTGGCGTACAGCCAAGTGAAGGAAAATGCAAATTAATTTATTAACGTAACGTTTTTCACCAATTTGTAAGTTTGGTTTAATGTTCGTACATTTACGATTTGAAGCTCATGCATAGTTCAAATTAATTGCAATTAATAAGAATTGGAGGTGTTGGTCATAGGATGTTCCATAAAGGTTTTGTTGTCCATCCACTTCCTTTCTTAGAAGGCTATCCTCTATAGTAGAGACAGAAGTCGCTTATTAGTTGCGGTGGGTGGGTTAAGCCATGACTGTTATGAGAGCTGAGAAAGTCCTATTTTCTTACGTGAAAATGTTCTAGAACAATACACATTTGCGTATTTTGCATCAAATTATCTCGCAAAGAACGTATTATGTGGAATTAATTCCTAATTACGTATGATGTGCGGGAACCACTTCCAAATGGATTAATGATTACATTACGCCACTTAGTCCCTCGGAATGGAATGAGAAGCGGAAGAGAAAGGCCTCTTGTATTTATGATTTCTCCTTTAGTCGTTCAAAATTGTCCATGATCTTCAGATTTCCATAAATCACTCATTTTACGAGACCAAAACATGATTACTTCATTACCTGCAAAGTAACCACAGCACTCCCTTTGGTAATTCCATGCCTTTCTCTTTCGGCGTTTACATGTCCCTCAATTAATGCAATTCTCTTCCGAAGTATTCATCATACAAGCATTAAATATTTGTTAGTATTCCGATATTCTATTGGCGGGGCGTTCTTGCATGATATTTATAGAAGTTTCGTTTCGAAATTTCTCTGCTGTCCTCAGTACACAGGAACAATCGACGCTTCCCACGTAATGTGTCTGAAGAGATAGGAAAACGCGGGAGATGCCTATTGTATTTGCGATACTGAATAAGCAAAGTTGCAGAAGATTTCTATTCTGGCGATTCTTCCGTCTGAATCATCCAGCTAGAACTCCGGGGATAGTTGGGTGACCCAATATGGCGCAAGGAAGAGGAAGGTGGCAGAAAATGTATTATGATCTCAGCAGATTCCATACCTCGAGGATTAAATTTGAAGAGTTGTGGTGAAAGAGCGTCATATTATATACAGAGATATGCCATAGGCACAGAAATGTGTTGAAATTGGTTATAATAACGTCTTGATCATTATCAAAAAGATCTATATCAAACTTAAATAAAAAATTGATCATAAAATCAACCAGAAAGTATCAAAATGACGTGATGCAAGGGATCAAGTATTTGTTATGCCATTGATTATAGCGTTTGGTTCTCGGAATGAGGAGAATTGATTATTTCGATATGAGTTGCCATTGTGATAAGCATTAATATTAATAATACTATCATTAATAATACTATCACATAATCACAATAATAATATCACAAGACAATAATTTCATATTCAGATATGATTTTGTTTTCGTTAGTAAAATTTTCCGTAATCACTATTTTTCTAAAATTTTGAGAAGCCATAGGAGTTATGGTATGTTGCGATTTATTTTGTTTATTGCTGAAATTTTTACTTTTATAACGTAACATTTCCAATAAAGCAAAATTTGTGAAAGTGTCTTTAAACAAATATTACTGAATATTAGCTTTTTATGTGAAGCACACAATCTAACAAACCGTAAGAAATTATTACCAAGTATGCCTTATAATTGAAATTATTTCGACCAGTGGTCAAAGCATGTCAAAGAAACGTTCATAATTGGTTAAACATTTTCGGTTTCTATGAATAAGATATCAAAATATCATTAAAAAAAAGATTTATCCTGGAGTAGTTTACAATCTTTTTTGTTTTTCTAGCATTGATTAATGCATTACTATTGATTATAAGCCACTTGCTGTTAATTATCACTAAATGTGTAATCTCAGCTCTCCAAACCAAACTGGTTCCTCAAAGTCATTTCAGTATCTCACGTTTCCTAATTTTAGCACTTAGCATCTGTCTTTCATAAGCCAACATTAGGATTCTTTCACTTTCCTTCAAGAGACTGTCACGAGATCGTGCCTCTGTGTGGATCACATATATTTTCCTCTACTTTCTTACAATATTTTCTTAATTATCTTTCATCATTCGGTCTTTGGAGGATTTATTTAACAGGTCCCTCAGCTCTAATTTTTTTCGCATATACGTTTGTTCTTATGTGAGATCAGAACATCCCAATTCCAATACCATATCTAAACCCTTGCTGATGTTGAGCATAATCCGCATCGCAGTTAATTCATAACCGTTTCTATTTCCGCGTCTCGGTTCCTAGCAGTCGCAGAATTTCCGAGGAACATCTCTGTGTCACAACACAGCTTCGATTGTAATTTTAAGTTCTTTGGGTGGAAATGGGTCACACACATTCCTCCATTGCTTCGATTGTCTTTTGTCAAAAGACGTGACCCATTACGGACGTCGCTCGGATGGCTGTTTTTTATTTCGGGACTTAAGCGAACACCCGTTATATCTGAGAGCACCTTTTAAGGAGACGACACTGCGAGGGAAAGTGTATGTAAATACCGAGTGGAGGGGACAATGCGGTGTCCTAAGGAATCTCTTTATTCGAGACTCTCCTCTGCAGAAGGGCGGCTTCCACGGAGAAACGGGAAGTGTACGAACAAGTCTTTTGTTTTCTTTTCCGAGCGGAGAGAGTGTTGCGGAGTGAAGCTTTGGTTGCAGGTGTAACCGAATTTTCAGATCACTTCCTGATTGCCCTCGTGGCCGGGCAATTTCCTTTTTCCGTCGGCGACGTGCGAAAGTTAGCGGAAAATATGATCAAATGACATTCCAAAGGCGATGCGTTAAATACCAATTGGTAACCAACCAGTAACCAATGTAGTTAAGTCGTTACTGTTGTTATGTATTCTGTCATTTTAGACAGATCTTCCCACGGTAGCTTTCCGCGCCTCCTTGTTCAGATGGATGAGTTAGATGGAATAGTAGTAGTAGTATTGTTAAAAGTTACTCGACAGCTGTGGTCATTCCGCACAAAGGCCCCCACCGGGAATCGAACCCGGGACCACTTTCACCGAAGTCGAACGCGTCTTTTAGTCTCAATCTCGCCCAAATAAAGGCGATTATTATTGTTTCATTTCCAACTACACCAAGCCAGTGCATTAAATGACTAATATAACGCAGAAGGATATCCGATCGGTCGCGACTGATCATCGCCATGCAAAATCGCATAATGATTTGATATTTTTCAAATATATTTAATTGTGTTTGAATAAAAAAATTCTCATAACTGTCGCATGTACATTAAAATTGATCCGTGCTCCGTAAGCGCGTCAAAAACTTTATTTCCTCTTCACCTTTGAGCTATGCCTAGCGGCGGTTCTAGAGACGGGTGATTAACTCCTTTAATAAATAGGTTAAAAATAAGGAATAATACAATATTTGTATTGTTACAATTTTAATACACTGACGTAAACACGAGCTGTTAAATTGGCTTGATGTTAATGTTGTCAAATCGGTTTCGGTTGTGGTTGACTTTTATGGATTAAAACTTTGGAACAGCACGAGTTTTGTGTTATAATGTCTGATTAACATGGATAAGCCTCGCCAGGTATCACTGGAAAGCGTTTAATGGTAATATATCACAGCATTTTTCATAAAAGTGAAATTAACCTGACGCTCTGAATAAGAATCTTTTCAAACCTTAATATTCGTTAATTCTGAGCTAATTAATGATATGAATAATAACTATAATATACTGTGGAATTGTACAAGTTTGTCAATTTTATTGCGATTTTAACAATAAATTTACGAATAATAATAAATTTTGTGAATAATAACTTTTCGCCGCGTCAATCCGCAAACATCCGAGAAAAATTTAAAGCTATACAAAATAATCCTCAAAACAGTTCACAACGATCCTTCCAATACTTTTTCACTGAGTATTCTTTCCAACCGCTTACATAAAAACATTTTAATCTCGCAAATTGTCCTGAATTGATTCTCTTCCAGTTTTCCATCTAATTTCAGAGTTTTCATGCGTATCCCACTCGGTTTAGTTCCTCATTACTCACTCTCTCCGCCCTAATAATTTTTCCCCATCCCTTTCGAAGTATACGTTTCAAACGCTTGTAATCCGCTTTCCACTTCCTTCCTTAATATCCACAGTGTCACACTTGAAAATATCAATAGCAACGGCATTGGAGGTAAAGGAGGCAGTGACAAAGAAAAAATTGACGGAATTGGGGTGCATGGAGGAATGGGAGAATTAACGAAGAAGAGGTATTCGTTTCAATGTAACCTTTAATTAGTAAATGAAGCTAAAATGCAAAGAAATCTACGAGTAACGCAAAACAAAGCGGAAGCATATTATTACATATAGAGAAATCTTATCTATCAGAAGGGTAAAATAATTGCGGAGTTTTATCCAAAAATAGAAGTTAATTTCTATGTAAAATATTTCGAACGACCAAGGTATCTTCAAAGTAAGTTCATTAGTTAAATAAGGCATTACCGTATTTCTCGACCCAGAAGACGCACCGGACTAGCAGATGCACTGTGGTTTTTCACGTGACCGATGCAATGATTATACACAGAGGAACGAACGTAAGTTGCTTTTAAGTGAAACAAAGAAAAAATATTCATAAGAGAGCGTCAATTCACGGAAGAAAAAAACAAAAGCGCAAGCAACGTTGCTGAAAAGGCTTCCGTAGCGATTAGAAGATCAACCAACGAGTCAAAGCTCAATATTGTTTACATTTACTATTGTATAGTTATTCCTGACGTCAAAAATAATTCTCTACCTCTGCCCATAAAATGCATGCCTATTTGAGATTAAATTTTCGAGGAAAAAAAGTGCCTCTAATGAGCCGAGAAATAGGGCAATTGCAAACTATGTTCTGTAAAGTTACGCCAGAAACAGTTGATTTGAGGACTTTTTGTCAAATATATCTCCGAAAGCACTCTTATTTATCTCTCGAATAAAGATGTCATCGAATATTTATACGTTTCACTCAATGTTTGTTACGCAGATGACGACATGATTTCCCAAGGATAAACAGATGTGAAAAATACGTGGTATCTCTCATCAGATTCACTTTAAAGACCATTCATTATTCTCTTTTAAGTAAGAATAGCCGAAGCTATTAAAATCTGGAAATCCCAAGAAATTATCTGTAAAATGCCCGAGTATTCACGAATTCGACTGAATCACACAATATAAAAACCATTCTTATAACGTATTCAAAGAGGTTTACGTTCTCACAGTAGAGTATAAGATTCTAGGGGTTAATATCGGATTTAAATTCAAATACAGGATTATTTACTAATAGATATGAAATGTTTCTGGTCAAAATCGAGATATAATTGTTGCTCTTTTGTTACTTATTTATAAATTATTTTTGTTGAAATTTCAGCTCTAATACTTTTAAAAAAGTCGAAAAAAAGAGAGAAGAAAGCGAATACTTTGTCTCCTACAGTTTATTCCATTAGAAATGTCCTATTCATCCAATGAGATAGCCAAGCATATATAATGGAAAAGCCATGTATATACAATGCTTATCGCATCAGAAAGTTTAAAGGTTGGGTTTCTCATAAGGGATAACTCATCCATAATTGATAAAACATTTTCTTCTATAAATCATAAAAATTTCGCAAATTCCAACGCGGAATCACGTCAAACAGAGAATATTTGGAACGTGCAGAATCTCTCATACTCCACCTCCCAAACATATGGTTGAGGAAGGTAAAAGATTCTCCTCCTCCGTTGTAGTAATGGAGAGAAAATGTGCGAAGGGAACTCTTTCGCACGTTCCACAGCAAGAAACGGAAGGTGTGGCGTGTGATTGCTGCATTATTCCGCGAAGAGGAGTCGATGGCTCGGAGAAGGCATTCCCCACGACCTTGGGATATCCCTCTTTATGAAATCCTCTTTCACATCTTTTCACAATATTTATTTCCCTCCAAGGTTGAATATTGTATCGAGAGTATTTTGAAAGCCGGAGATTACCTCAGCGGCATCTACGACGCGATGAGAGTCATTACAATACTGCATTCTTCAATTACTCCGCAAAAAAGCGATTCTTCAGCTAAGACGTTGAAAAATTACTCTTTAAGATTCTTTAGCCGGAATTGACACTTTGCGTGACGTGGCGTGAGATTAATTAATCACGTGACTTCCGTTAACTGAGAAAATAAAATAAATGTTGAAGTATGCTGGTTTAAGTTTTTTGCTGACGAAGAAATAAGCCTTTATACCTGCACAATATCAGAGTTTGCCGGTATTTTCTTGCAGATGATCTCACTCGAGGTGTTCTTGTATTCGTCTATAATTTCTTGGCAATGCGATCCGCGTAATATTGCGGTTAATGGAGAGATAAAATTTGAGGAAGGGTTTATAGTTTAGAAGTGCAACGCCAAAGTCCCGGGTTCGAGTCCTGACTAATCAGAATTTTCCGGTTAGGGAATGGATGTCTGTGTTCGGACTTCGTTGGTATGTACCTCACTGTAATTGTCCGAGGACTGGGTGTTTGAGGGGGCGAAATAAGGTGAAGACAGAAATAGATATATTATGTTACACAAAAGCTATAACTCGAATTCTAATAATAATCCGGTGATGGACTAGACCAAAATCAATTTGATCTGTCGATCAAGTTACCATTGTCTTATAAATCATGAATAACATTGACAACTCGCGCGTCATCAGTCAATCGGTCTCTTCATTCATAACAGCAATTTTGCTTCTGGATGTTAATGTTTAGATGAAAATTTTCTGTAATACTTTCGCATTAATATTTTAATTAATACGAAAAACTCCAATGTCAAGGTAATAAAATCAGTTGCTCCATTTTAATCGAGGGCATTCCAATAATTTGGTGTTGAGAGCTTGCTTTTTAAATTGCCTTTGTTATATATGAAGTTAAAATTTAAAAGCAATCTCATTCATATGTCGAAGCGAAACTATTTTCAAACTATTTAAAGATATTACATTTGAAACAAGAGGATAGTGAATGCCTACGTTAGATAATATCGGAATCAGAGAGAGCTGTAGAAGTTGTCCTTAAATTGTTGTAAAATCTTTGTTTGCTACATTTTGAAATTGTGGATATTTACATATTTATACTTACGTATCATTAATATTATTAATTTTTTAAACCTACTGTTTTGTTTCCGCTACAAATCGAATCGAAGGAAACTCCGGTTTAACATTTACCTCCTGTAGTGCTAACATATTACCAATATGAAAACTTGATTGATGCGATTCGCTATAACTGAAAACTATGAAAATTAGTGTATTTCTTATATAACGATATCTTTGCGAGTAGTCTTAGTCCAGTGGCCCCACTTATAGCTATCTACAACAAGTTTCACCTTAAAAACCAACAATTCCAGAGAACTGACGAGTATCTCCCTCCATCTGTTTCCAGACACGCAACCTTCCAGCAGCTTAACAAAGGGATCCAAGAGTCATTCGTCCATGAATTGAGAATCCGCGTATCACTTCCATGGCCGATTGCATAGACTCATCGCAGTTCTCAGCGAAAAACGACAACGACGAATTTCTTTTTCCATCTGACGAACTCTCTTTTCTCTTAGACTACGAAATTTGCGCACACAAGCGTTCGCCTTCTACAAACATCGACGTCCTCAAAAACTAAGACAGCCACTTCTTCCTTCCACTTTTCCCTTTCTCTCCTTTTCCGCGAAACGCTGATCGTCGGCGAATTTCACCTCCGTCCACCATCTTCATCTATTCGTTCCTTATCGCTTCCCTTTCCAGGTTTCCATTCCTCTCTCATCTTCTTCCAACTACCATATTTTTAAGACTGTGCATGTAGGCTTGCGTCCAGAAATACCGGTTCGTCCACAGCACAGAAGCAGGTTCCTCTACTAAGTCCCGCAGATCGGTTAAATAAACGAGAAGAAGTAAATTGTACACAATTTCGCATTTATCTATAAATCAGGGTAAGTCTTCCGGAGATGCATCTTGGATTCCAGAAAACGTAATAGATTTATAGTGCTTCTTGCATAACTCGTTGTGCTCAGCTTGGGACAAGCAACAACTTGTAACAACTATTTCCAAATAAAACGTAACATAAGGATGCTGACATTTTGGTTAAATCTAGGATCATTTTAAGGCTCACAAGGAGTACAGTATTGCCGCTGATATTAAGGATCAGGTCAGGTTTGAAACATTAGTTGCAGAAACATCCCCAAATTTTTAATACTTATTTCAGCTGTTTTTGCAGTCTGCTGCCTTGTGATTTGGTAAGTATTATTAATGCTGCTTTTGCATTTCTGTTTAGTACGGAATACCACCAAGCTAACGGAGAATCCATCCACAATAAGGTATTTAATTTCGTTTACCTTGCTACTACTATTAAACCTTTCTTCGCTTTAGTAAAAATGTCATCGTAAAGGGCAGGTGTGTGGCTCCTTATTTATTAGTTTGAATGTTTTCGTCATCTTCGCATGTATGTACTTTTTTGCTCCAATGTATGCTTTTAGTGAAGCAATCACTTCAGAGTGTTTCATCATTGAAGGGGTATGTTGTACGTACTTAATACCTGAATTTTGGAAAGTTGTATGAGCACCTCTTAATGAGCTAAAATCGACTCATAATATAGAACTTTCATCGATCACATCGATGCCGATGCGAAGTAAAGCTGCTATTTGTGAGCTATATGAGATGACCATCAATAAAGTTGAACTTAAATAAACAAAATAATAAAAGATTTTTAGTAAGAAATGTAGCGAAACGTGAGATAAATCGACGTAGAGATTGATTATGTGTGAGTCGAGAGAGAGTCAACAATTAAGACAGCGAATATTGACGTCAATACATGAGTCTGGAGGTGAAAATACTATGCCATATTAGCAGCCTCGGGTAACCGTTTAAGGACAGTATTGTTTTTAATACTTTTTGACTTTCCGATTTTAATTTCTTCGTTGCTATGAATGATTTTCTTCGACATTTTTTGTTCATGAATTAAAAAGAATTATCTTAAATAATACAAAAACGTGAGCACAGACGGAGCTGTTAAGAGAACGGAGAATTGAGGCCGAGGATGAGGCTGTGCACAGCGATGTGTCACATGTTCTTGGAAGTGAACCTTCCGAACATCTTCAGTCCATTCTTTGACGGACCCACACACGGGGGTCACTAAATGTACACTTAAATTCAGGGACACCAAAGGAGAGTGAGCCGCTAAAATCTCGAGGCCGAATCCTTCCGGCACGCGATTTTAGCGTAAACTCCGCATATCTTGACCGAGTCCGCTTCGTAAATGAGGACGCGCCTCTTAAGTTAATAAACAAAACCCGCAAATCTCGCTTTCTTCGGAGATCCTTCCTTTCCAACCTCATTCACCGCAACCACACCCTCCCCCTTTCCTCCGGAGGAGGGACCGCTCCTACCGTGGCCGCCGACCCACTGGGCACGCGGAAAAGAAGGCCGTGGGTCGTTTCACGGGCGAAGCAAACGTAAGGCAGTCCATTCTTCGGATACACAAGTGTTCCAAATGGGCGATCCTCCACGTGGATGCTACTCAGATCTGACTATCGTTATTCGCATCCAACGATAGAAAACAATCAACATCAAGTTAATCTTTAGATATAATGACGAACGTGTAACGTATTGAAATATGTCTTCCAGGAAGACAGACTGGAAGTAAAGTTGGAAAGTAAGTTTTTGGAAACAAAATTAGCAGCTAAATATTGAAATAGTCTACTCCACCGAAACGTCTTGTTATAAATAATTTAGGCAATATCTATTATTGTTAAAAAATATAATACTGAAGTGCGAGCAACGTAACAAGAATGTCGAAGCTTTTGCCTTCAACCTCCAACAGAGACTTCATGGGTTGTGGAAGGCGTTTTTCGCTAATTTTCAAGTAATAATAATTTCTCGGAAACCGTTTGTTTGATTTTCTGTTACCATGTCACATAGAGCGAGCGTCATTCACTTACAAGGCTGGATTTAAATCAAAATATGCCAATTCTCACTTCATTAATGAAGTTGAAAGGTAGAAAATTATAAGAAACTAACCCTTACGACATTGGTTTAAGAGGCATGAGGACTTTCCGAATGCTGCACGTAAAATTTTAAATCTTATATGGTATAATAAATTACAATTGGAATTAATGATTTGTACTTCGTGACCGCATCTCATACATGTAAGCGACTTGAGCAACTATCGTACTTCTGGAGCTCGACGAGCCACCGAAGGTTTCGAAACGGTGGTTTAGAAGATCACAATAACCGGTTACGATAGATGAATTTAACTCCAGAGATCGATTATTCGATTGCAGTGGACATGTTGGTCAGGACTGGCCTACGCTAACAACGTAGAGCCTCGGCAAGCCACGTGCGATTCGCGTGCTCCAGAGACCGTTACTTTTGGTAGGAGTCTGGTTCCGCCCACGCCTTGCTTCTCCCTCCGTTGTGCCCTTTCTGCATTCCTCCGAGGGAAAATAACAGTCGCCATCTTGATCTCCATTTCTTCTCCGCCGCTTTTTTCGCGCGTTTTCTCCACTTGGTCCCTCCGAGGAGAGGATTCTCCTATGACGTCACTCGAGGAAATTGAGTGCGCGACCTTCATCTGTTTAAAAAAGGTGCGAAGAGGTGAGTGCATATCCTCCACCACTCTCACCCCCTACGCATCAGCAGCCATTTAATTTTGAAAAGGAAACATTCTGATGAGAGAAAGTGCGCTTTCGGTTTGGCCCATAATCTATACATTTCATCAACGATGATTATCTTTCGACATGTACTTGGATATACTGCGAGCTGATCTACATTCTCTTATCAGATGGTCTTCAGATGCTTCGGAGAGATAACATACAACTTGAAATCTTTTCTTTCTATCTCTTTCCAATCTTAAGAAATTTCCTTCGATCACACCTGTAACATCTTAAATCTACATTATGAAAACAGATTTCTTTAATATTATTCCGCTACACCTCCTTATCTCGTCGACACCTTATTACTACCATATTGGTGTTAAAATTTCAACTTTAATAAGTTTATGATACATTAATGGGTGGGGGAAATATATCACTTTAAAATTCCTTCAAAGTTAGAAATAGTAGAAAACTTAAATGTTAACGTTAACTTCAGATTTGTAAATATCAATCAAGTTAACGATTAATCTTACACTAGATTCTTTGCCCTTTACGCGATCCTGTTATCCATTGATTTAGACATCGGATTTCATGTATTGATTTTATCGCAATACTTCATAAATTGATGGCTTCCAAATCTATATTTAAGTCAGAATCAAGCGTAATAAATTGAAAAAAAGGTCGACAGTTTAAAGACTAGAGTTCGAAAAGAGTATGAAAGTATTCTGTATGACCGAAAGTGAGCAAGATTTAATGGATTTCGAACGTAAAATGCAAAAAGTAAATGAAATTTGCATTGCTATAAACTCCAGGTGTTATGGTTTAACCCTGAGGAACGCCATCTAAAACAAAAAAGAATTTATAAAACTGTTTAATTTCTGTATACAGTGTACCTGAAGATGGTTGTCAAGGTCAAAATATAAATAAAATATAAGAGGTATGTACTAGCAGGATTCTTAATTGTGTCCTCAGAATCTCTCTTTACAGCAAAATTAGCGTCATCTAATATAAGCGTGCGATACTATACATATTTTCATAGGCAAAGGTTCCCTAAATATGTGCTTACATGAATCTTTTAGTTATATACTAGCAAATTTTTACTCGAGTACGTAAATTTTAAGTGAATTCTACAACTCGAAAATACAAAACGGAAACATCTCCGAGTACATCGTCGATAAACACACTCACTTACACGATGTCAAACGATATCGGTAACCAAGTAGAAAACCTTGAGCGCATCAGGCGCACGATGGTGTTTTTGGGAGATTTCAAAGCGCCTTCTATACCTCTGCTTAGTTCCTCTAATTAGGTCGCGTATTCTTTGCTCCAGCGAAAGGAAATACGAGGGATATCAAAGCAGTGACATTGAAGTATAGCGACCTACGAGGGACGAGTGAAGGTTTAGGTAAGAGTTGCTTCTGTGGAAAACTCGCTCGCTCTGGAGAAAATTATCGAGCCTTATTTACCCAAAGGGAAAGAAGAAACGTAACAGATACATGATTGAGACATAAATTATGCGAATGGGAGTGTCTATTCGAGTCTTTTTTATGCTGCGATGATGTCTCCGACTTCTCAATCAAGTTCCGAAACTCGTTTAGTTGTTTCGAATGTTCAACGTGACGAATCAGTTTTCTGAATCGGAATTGGGAAATATACAACCGACCGAACTAAAACCGATGCAAGTATTTTAAACTTTGTTTTTGAAAAAAATATAATTACGCCTCATTTAATAAACTTGCTTATCATGATCATGCAAGTTTTTCTTTCCTGTATCAATAGAACAGCGGCTTAACCAGGGGGTTGCGTGTGATCCCCCCGTAGAGCCAAAGCGGGTTTTAAAAACTCTAGTTTATTGTAGGTCAGTTGTAATTGTTTAAATATTTACAGTCACACACCCCACTGGTGACTCGCAGGGAATATATGTAAATACAAATCTGATTCCATCTTTGTTACATTCAGGGCTGAAGTTTTCCTGCGTCAAGAATATAGACAATTTACTCGGTTCAGAACCTCGAAAGAGACTAATCCTGGCCACGCTCCTGAATAAAAAGAGCTTAGGCTTTCGAATTTAATTAACCATGAGATTTTGAGTGTTGATGTTAGTAAAGAAGCGTACAAACTAATAGGCACATGTTAAATGAAACAAGCAGCTATGTCAGAAGTGGGGAATCTTTTAACATCGGAAAACGGAATGCAACACTCGAATACATTAACATCGATATTGTGTGGAAGAAAACGAATGCAATAGCTAACTAAGCCTAGTAGAATAGTTTCCATTTTATTTTTAGTTCATGTAAACGATAAGACTTCTTATCGGCTCGACCTTGTCGCTACAACCTCATGGTCCTGTTTTCTGCTACTCTCTTTAACTACAGGTAATTCCTAGTGCCCATCAGTTCATGTGCCCTGTTCAAATATTGCATCCTTGGTCTTCCTCTTCCTATCTTCTCGAGCTCCTTCCCCCGCATCATATTGACAAAACAGGTATTGTGCGTAATCAGGCGTCCTACAAATTTTAAATTTCTTTTTTCTATTGTATTGCGTAGGGTTCATTTTAATTTATTTCCTATAAAACTTCATTACTTTTCCTCTCTGCCTAGCTCATCTTTAGCATCCTTCTCCAAATCTACGTAACTGCTGCTTCTAATTGCTCTTTTTCCCGTTTTCGGAGCGTCCAACTACCGTTTCCGTAGAGCAGTGTACCTACTCCATATGAATGTTTTTTCAAACATTTTCCGAGTTTTTATTTATTTATTAATAACACTAACGACAGGTCGGATGGAAGAAGAGACTTTTAAGTCTCAATCTCTACTTAGTAAAGACCCAAAGTTTGTCTGTTAGAAGGTTTCTCTTTTGAAAGGCTTGTTTTGCTATTGCCACCCTTTTCTCTTTCTCTGGACAACATCTGTTATCCTCCATAAGTATACTATCTAAATAGCAAGATAAAAGTAGTACCTAATGACGAGACTAATAAACAAAATTATTTTAAATGCGAGAATTTGTCCCAGGATAAAAAGGAAATGACTGCAGATCCCCCACCAGTTAAGTTTGACCTGATAGAGAGAAATACATACAACACGTTTAAAACTAAACGTAAAAATTAAGTTGTTTTCACGTCCGGATTTTTTTCCATAAATTGACTCAAAACATGCGGATCTATTTCTGCATGATCGTGAAAAAGTGTGACCTCTTCATACATTTATGCCCATGACTTACGCAAACGTGAATTTTCGCTAATTTCACTCGAAAAATTTGAATGGTGACTTCGTTGAAATGCGCGCAAAATATTTTAGACGGGACAGCACGATCGATATATTTGCGCAGAATTTCTCGAGATGCGAAACTTCACTGGAAAGGATGATGAGAAATCGGAAGAAAACGAATGTTTAGAGAAGTTTCCCTTCTCTCCCAAAACCTTGGCTCCCGCTTGTTATTCATGTGTTTTTAATTGTCAATTTGACCATTTGGGGTCTTGCTAAATGTCTCCCAATTATCGCGTCATATGCTCGGCGCCTCCCGAATCGAGAGAAACTGAGCTGTCGCCGGCCCTTGCGACCCCAATCACTCACACGCAAGGGCCACGCATTTGCGACCAACTTCTCTTTTCTAGATTCGGTAATTGGAATGGACTCTAACGTCGTGGTTTTCAAAGCCGCATAAATGCAAACATAAGACCTGAGGAGGAAATGGTAGAAATGTTGCCTTTTTAAGCCTTTTCAAAAATTTAAGGGCCTTGATGAATGTGATGTTGTGATGAAAAATATCGGGCGCATTTAAGTAGCAGACAGTTCGTCAGTTTTATTTCCTTCGAAACGCGAATTACGTCAATAATCCAATTTAACTAAAACAAAAAAGTGTAAGAGAGAATTTTTTGTCACCATTACCGACGTTGGCATTTTATTTTTCTCTTTGATTATTGTCAACTAAATATTCAATAAAAGCCTCTAAACATGAAATTAGACAATACCAAAATTGCTGGTACAGCTTTATTTAAAAATGTAGGAAAAGTAAAAGAACTGAATGAAAGAATTCTCTATCGTATCCTATTTACCTCCAAACGACTGAGTAAATAAGTCAGGAGATTTACAAATTTATTTTGGAGGCGTTATAACACAGAAAAAAATCTCCTTTTTTCAAATTTATGATGAGAGTATAATGAATATGCTGTCCACAACAATAAGTCTTCCACTGGTTTCTGCATATATTTAAAGCAACCTTGATAAATATTATCCAGTGATGTCTTTATTTTAGGGTGCACAGCATGCTTTAGGCTGTATTACATATTCTGTGTATTTTACTATAAAAGTGTAGTGTTTTATGTCATCCTTTGCTATTTAATGAGAAATATAGTTATTTTAGTGGGTAAGTAAGACCGTAAAAACCAAGGGTCATATTGAATTAATGTCAACCATATTTATTTACGTCATCAAGATTGGAATAATGCTCACCTATCAATTTTAGAGAGCTAAATTTACTTTTGTATTATGAAATGTAACCTATCAATAGAGCATATGTTAAGACCGATTCTTCGATTAGTTCCTCAATTATAACTTTCCATTTCAGTTAAATTCGTGTCTATCGTACAGCATCTTTGATCTTAGCTCAGAAAAACCTTTTGTGTCATTCTACGCTCTAGCGAGCTTGAATTAAAGCCACTGTCTCCAGAATCACTATGCAATTCTTTGTAGAATCTTTGTGACTCATTCGTTGGAAAGTTGGAGAGAGCAAGATCGCAACTTCGAGATCTCTTAGGTGAAATGCATTCTGGGAAACAAAGTTTCTTGGTTTAGTTTCTGAGGAGAGTGATTGACATTTTAGAAACTCCTAATGCAAAAGTTTCTCAAATAAATTACGTAGATGTGAAGTTTGCCATCAATTATGATTATTTGATACTGCGCAGTAAACCTCCCCTCAATATCACTTACATTTATTGTCTAACTTTGCCATGTGGAAATAGTTTTGTTTTGGACTTTTCTTTACACTGATATATGTAACTCACACATTGGTCGGTCCCTATATTTTCTTAGTTCCGGTTCTCAGTTTTCCACAGCGGTGATATTTTGGCAATCTAGGACTTTATTGTTTTTAAACACAGTATTTTCTCAGTATTCGCCTCGATATTTTAGAAATTATATCGGAAAAGGAAAGGAATATGGAATTATGTCGAAGTGGTCTCAGTACTGAATCCGACGATAATGTAATGAATAATTGAGTTATCCTTTCAATTATCTTGTAAGAAATTCAGCTGGGAATTGCGTCAGAAAGGAGTCGCCGATGTCATACGGAGGAATTCGGAAATTTAGATGAGAAAAGAGAAGACAAATGAACGGACAGTTAATCGATTACCTTGTCTCCACGAAGTTAACTTTTCGCTTAATATGCCATTGCGTAAAGCATGGTGAAAACAGAACCATAACAAAAGCCAACCGAGAAGAAGTAAGAGCTTCGTGTTTGTTAACGGAGATATTATTAAACAAGTTGCTATAATAGCTCGTATGATCAGGAAGTTAAAAGGGAAATGAAAAAAAGATAAAAAAATAGAGGGATATTACTGGTAGAAAATATGAACAAGCAAATAAATTATAGTGAAAAGAACTGATTTTACGGAATAGTATGGTGGAGAAATGAGGAAATGAGTTTGTATTAGAGGTATAGACATGATTACCAGGACCAAAGAGAGATGGGAGAAACCCGAGAATCAAAGTTACTGTAGACAAAGCTTAGTGCACGAAAATGATTAGAGGATGTAGAACAATATAAAATTAATAATACCATTCGCAACAACTATCATAAAAAAGCAAAGGCCGAAGGGGACAAGATCGGGAAGACCATTAAAAGTTATTGACATGTCAGTAATGCCTTTGAACATCCTTCAAGTGATCGACCATTAACCTCGAAGAAATATTGTTGCTTTTAAGCTCCCGGAGGGGAAAAGGTTTCCGCTGTAAATAAAAAAGGGAAAACTTCTTTTGGAACGTGAGTTCGCTCCACTTTTGTCGGACGAAGTAGACTTTTGATTTTGGACACGGGCTCGCGTTTTCAGTCGACGAGACGAAAAAAAAGAAACGGACTTCCGCGTCCACTCCGATCAAAAAAGACAAGTGGAGTTTTAGCCCAAATTTTGGAATAAAGCAAATACTCACCTTTGCGAAGGTGAAAGCCCAAAAAGGTCGTCAGTAATTCGACTTCTCATGAAAATGAATGCGATATAATGCAGAAAGTGGTCATTTGATGCTACATTAATCGATAATCGCAGAAAGGTTCAAACAAAGTTGAGCATCTGTTTTCAATTTCAGCAAACTCGAGGAATTGTTAGGACGATTATTTTCTTAATAAGAAAAATCGTGAAAGGTAACTTTACATAAAATTTGTAGTCATGATAACGAAATTGGCTGGAGTAGTCACCCGGAATATGGAAGATTCAGGTTCGAATCTCGGTCCTGTCAGTCGTTTTATGTCCGTTTCTTCTTAGGAAAAGTAATGAATCATATGGCCAAATATTTATATAAAAATTACCACTTGTATCATCTTTTAGGGTAAATATCTGCTACATGAAATAAACTAACGCGTTTGATACTGCAAAAGGAGTAAAAGCACTGTTGAAAGTATTATAAAAAGAAGAAAATAGCCCGTTTCCATTCTTATCTTTTTTCAAAATGATATGAAATAAGAAATCCCGTCGGTAAATTCCGTGTAAACATACGTTTGTAGAAATTACATAGTAATACAGAATTGAATAATACGTTAATGATATTGAATTTCTTTTGTTATTTCATTCATGTTCATGTCATTTCATTCATTTTTATGATTTCTTATGCATCTATTTCTTATATATGTTATACTTACTATACGTATAATAGGTATAATATTTCTTATGTTATTTCATNTTTGCTTTTGTCCTTTAACCGGAGTGAGAACCGAAACGAAAAATATTACGGTTCGAAGTGCTGATACTAATTGAACAAAACTCATATAATCTATATCAATGTTGAAATTAATATAAAAAGGCTAAAATTGGTGTTGAGATTTACATCTGAAAACGGGAAACTGATTGGGTAAGTCACTAAAGTACCTGAATCGTTAGATTTAGAAGGTAGTTTAATGTTCGTTTTCAATTGCCATCTTAATACTGTTGAGCAATAACACGAGATTCGCTCTACGTAATACATCCTTTACATCGAAGCTGTATTATGGGACCCACCACAGAAAAAAAATTTGTTTAAATTAATGCAACAGTAACACATAAATTATGAGGAGAACCAAATTCTTTCAGACCAATTTGGGTATAAGGCGAAAATAAGATTACCTAGGACGTTAAGAATTCCCTTCTAGAACCAATAAAGCATCACACATATATCTCAGCAGGAACTGCAATTTTCATTCGCATAAACCGGTTGATTAATATACCTCTGATGTCAGCTCTACAAATTTCGCTGACGTCTTCATTATCCTCGAAAGATCCTGTTCCGCCCGTGCCCCACATTTCTTCCGTATTTAGACACACAATTCTTATATTACCAACAAATATGTTAAAAATTATGATGAACTTTTAAATTATCATCTCCGCCTGCTCTATATCTGTCATTATCTCACTTCCGGTATGCGCCAACTTATTCGATGTTATCCAGGGTGCACCAGGAGAAGGATTATACATTATAACCGAACGCAACGAAAGGTATTTTAATGGTCAGTGTTGAGGTCAAGCAGCAAAAAGGTTGTTACTCATATATATATATATATATA
>KZ308393.1:557560-607028 GCA_000376725.2 Ladona fulva
AGGAAAATGGGTAAGGTTGACTTTGCGCAAGATGGTGCGCACCCAGGAAAAAGTCAGTAGCCAGGTCTGGACCCCCCCACCTTAACCTTTAAGTATAATGAGGCATGAGTGACGAGAAATTTGCGAACGAAGTAAGCGTGCAATTTGCAGGTGAAAAGTTTTGAACCCCCCTTAAGGAATTTCTGGCTAAGTCCATGTTATGTATGTAAAATGAACGTCCTAACTCGTCTACTCTTTGGAAAGTTTCTGTATCCGTTGCAGACATATCAATCAAGTCTTACATAGAAAATGCATGTGTGTATATATGTGTACGCGGAAGAAAAAGAATTCAGAATAGAACTGTACAAGTAATTTAGGAAAGCAACTCAATTGTCGAAATCGATCCATCTCAGCCGCAGAATGGTACAGGGATGAGAATGATGAGGAGAATAATCTTGCGCGACCTGTTATTTATCGGAAGAGCGTGTCTTTGTCTCCGATGCGAAAGTCTAAATATGCAAATGAGCGTCGCTGAAAAATGGGGGAACGATTTCGTGAATAATGGAGGCGGATGCAATCAGTCATATTAGGCTTTGGAAATATGTGTCATTTCCATGCTAACGGTACTCAGATTATGACATTTTCCTCTTCGAAACAGAACTTGTCCCAGAGAGGGCGAACGGAACCGCCATTAAATGAATGAGGTTATGTTAAGCAAATTGTACTCGACGTTCCATTCAAGTGTCTCAAAATATTCGCCGTGGGAAATCTCATCATCCTTGCTTACGTCGTTTAAGGCTTAGCAATCATTTCGTCATGCAAGTGCGCTCCACAGATATTCATGCCTTGAAAAGTTTTCCACATTTGCATTAGTTTCATAACCATCCAATGCATCATACCTCAAGTAAAGGAATTTAATTTATTTTATTATATGAAAAGACATAGCTATATCCATTTCTGGAAATACTAACTGCTCCTTGGGTCACCTGAAGTATTTACTGGACATTAATGCCCATGAACGTTCGTTATTAGTTGAAGAGGAAGTGGAGGTTAGAGTAATTGATTTATAGGCGTGCAAATAGGATTTTGTAAGGCAACTCATTACAGCTTAACGTTTCAGTTTATCTACTGTTTGATTATCTTGGAGGTCTCAGTGAAAGTCACCTTTCCGAAACTTGAACTTATTCAATTAACATCATTGAATTAAAAACTCAAAGAGTAATCCAGAATAGAAGTCGAATAGAATAGAGCATAATAGTTGAGAATAAATTGATTTCGAATCAACTAAACCATAATTCTGAATCAAATCTTTAATAAACTATAAAAATCAGCAGTCATAGTTTAAGGATGTTGGAATTGGATAAGTCATTGTCAAACCGAAGGTGGCGTGCTTGAGTCATTATTTCATAATTTGCTCTTGACTCCTGTCTTCTTCAACAGGTCGAACTCAAGGTTTCTTCCCTCACGGGTGTGTTGAAAAATATTCCTCCAAGTTATCCTCGTTGGAAGAAATGGCCTTTAACACACTGGTATTATCAGTGAAGTACGCGGTGGCTGGCATTCTCTAACTTTTTAGTGTCAAGAATTGTATCATCATGAAATATTTTATTGATGTAAAGGTCACTCATTTTGCATGTGACCGTTTTATATGGAAATTTACAATTCTTCATCTTTTCTCTTATTTAGCTCGTTTAATGACTGCACAGACACATTTTTAAAAAATGATTATTCAAAGATTCGGTAAATTAGAGCCGATAACCGAAAACTGAAACAGAGGCGAAGACCGAAACCGAACCGAAAAATGAAACCATAAGAACCGGTATTTTTAAAGGAACCCGAACAGGAAAAATTGAATTTCCTGAACACTAATTGAGTATTTTGAGTTATTCCTCCCCGATGTACGGTCCCAACAACTCTACTATTTTACTCAGATTTAGTGGAAGGTTTTACTAAGCATACACAACTATGACTTGCAACTAACTATTTCTAACTTCTATTTTTAATTTTGATGTAATGAGATATAAATTTAAATCGTTAGAAATTACAAAACCAACTCTCAGAAGGATGGAATATTATCATAATTGGAGCGAAAAATACAGTTCGTACCGGTTCAACGTTAGAAGTATGAGAGAAACCAGATCTGAACCGACATTTGCTTTTGTCCATTAACCGGAGTGAGAACCGAAACGAAAAATATTACGGTTCGAAGTGCTGATACTAATTGAACAAAACTCATATAATCTATATCAACGTTGAAATTGATATAAAAAGGCTAAAATTGGTGTTGAGATTTACATCTCAAAACGGGAAACTGATTGGGTAAGTCACTAAAGTACCTGAATCGTTAGATTTAGAAGGTAGTTTAATGTTCGTTTTCAATTGCCATCTTAATACTGTTGAGCAATAACACGAGATTCGCTCTACAGTAGACGTAATACATCCTTTACATCGAAGCTGTATTATTTATGATTGGCCACATTTGGTTCCAGAAATTCAATTTATTTTGTTTGACACAAAAGCAGGAGTTCTTTTCATTTTTATCGGTTACAGTACTTTAATATCGAATATGTGTATATTGAAAAGGATAAAAATAACAAGATGAAAACATCTTCAGCGGTCTCAAACGCTCACATCCATAATATTCCGAGGCCATTAGATGGTTGCAATATTCGCCAGAATCATTTGATTGACAAAAATTAGGAAACCCGCCAGTTAACGAAGATGTTGAAACAGTTAAGATTCGCAAAATTGCGGTTACAATATAATCAGCGAAATTTCTCGTCCGAAGAATCGATAATGTATTCACGATTCTCTCGGACTCACTCGGGAGATCTCTTTCGTGTTTCTACGTCCCCATTGATAAAGAGAAATCCACGACCTTTGCAAGTAGAGTGGTTTACCCCGTTGAGCACATTAAGTGCATTTAGGAGAGAAGTCCGTCAAGAATGAATCCGATAGCATTAAAATAAAGGGAAGGGTATGGGACATATGGGAAAGGGAATGGGACATATCGTCACCGATCCTTCTTCTACTTCTCCGTGAGGCTACATACTCTAATCTTTCCACCATTGCCCCGAGGTACTGTTCGGTGCCGTTTTGCCAAGAAAATCGAGAAATAAAAACATTACTCATACTTGTGGATTATATAGGAACTCTTTCTGTACGTTATATATACGATTTTATTGAACTCTTATAATCAATCTAGAAGAAGATTAATACTAGATGATATCGCAATGTGGTGTTTTTTTGAAAACGAAGGCTTTCTTTAATTGGGTTGAAGAAAGGCAATTACAGGTGGCGTAAGAACCAATAAATTACGAGAGAATGATTAATTCAAGACTGAATTTCCTTTATATTATTGGAAACCAGAAAATGCTACACTAACTAACTAATATAATATACTTACTCTAACTTTGGAATGATGTATCTTTCAACGATTTAAGAATCACAGGAAAACTGGTAAGGGTGATTTTGCGCAAGATGGTGCGCACCCAGGAAAAAGTTCATTCAAAAGTTTGTTCAAGTCCATTCTTCCTTGGGATTTAAGAATCACTATCCAATAGCAGTCATGTTATTATACGTACTCTCATAACGATTTACATTGGCCACAATCGTACTTCTAATGGTAAAAAAGCGCGTTGAATCTCACTCACGAGTTCTATATGGGATTATAATCATCGACAAAATGATAATACATAGTACAAGTTGCAATACGGTGGTAGTGAATCATCCTAGACCCGAAGGGGAAAGTTGGCAAAAAAAGATGGGCTTGGAAAGGAAAGGAGGGGATATGGTTATCATCTTATTCTCACCGATGACATATTCCCGTGTTCAAATATTTCTGAAGGACAAAGATCATCGTTTTTGTGCTTGCCGAGCAAATGGGCGATCTTCCGAAGGACGTCTTCTTTCTCTGATTTAATACCCGTGGCTAAAAGGACGAATTCTTTCTCTGATTCAATACCCGTGGCTAAAAGGACGAATTCTTTCTCCGTGATGCCGACGGCGGAATTATCGCAAAAATTTGAATTCTGGGAACGCTGACGACGTCACTGAATCTCTTGTTTGGAAAGAGTATTCCCCATCCTCCGATGTTTTTTTTGAAGCCAAATGTACACATCTTTCTTGATTAAATTAACGCGCACTCTCAAAAAGTTCGCTACTTACATAAGATTAAAAAGTAATTATAAATACTACTTTCGAAGTGAAATCAGTATCTTGAAATGTCTTGACAAAATTAATGTAACGCCGATTTTCCCCGTGATAACTGAAACTATCTCCGTAGTAAGAAAACCTAAAGAAAAACAGATAGTGTAAATATTCGATATTTTATGTGAGGAGATAGTTTGTTGACCAGAAGAATGCATTCGAAAGGGTTAATCTAGCATTGCGCAGTCTCTGAACAAAGTGCTATTAGAAAATACATGAAACTCTTGTTTATGCGGGAGAAACTTATTGCGGATTATCCTCTACGTCAGGTGGAAATATAAAAAGAAACATCTTCTCGATTGATTTGTTGAGGCGTAGATGCGCAGATTTCACGGCAGAGAGAGAGGAGGAATAACAGAATGAGCGAAAATTCATAGAAAAAAGAAAGTAAGTATAATTTCTACACTCCATAACCTCTATCCCTATAATCTGTATATACTCTCTCGTGAAGTGCTACAAAACGCGAGAGAGCTGATCAAATTCTTTCAAGAACACCTTTCTCCTGCAGCATGTCCACAAAATCTTTTCACGATTAGATTTATTTTTATTTAAAAATATGATTGTATACATGGTAGACTTTTTTAAGATATTGATAATTATAGCAGGTATATATAATACGTTCATTAGATCATATTGCTATCTTATGTTTATTGCGGTATATTTATTATGCACTAATTGAGTAGTACCAAAATAACTAATGGACATCTTATAATGCATTATAAGAACGGTTGGCTGAATTTATATTTTTTACAATTCTATTCATGAAAATCTAGCATATATATTTCATGTTCTAATATGGATTACTGTAAAATGTTAAATGGGTTTATTAATTGTTAGGTCCAGCCGTCTTAACCCGGTACCTTCTGATGATCCACTATTTGGCACAGGGGGACCATAATGGTGAATTAAGCACATTATATGTTAAATGAAATATGTAACTTATATATTATATTTGAGTAAAAAAAGTTTGGGTATATTGTTAGCAAATATCAAATACAAACCGTCACTTTGTAATTAAAATCAATTATTAAAGAATGCAATATTATTATTCTATCAATGGGAATGGCAACTTAGCATAGGGCATAGGATGCTATGGAATCATTTTCAGATTTTTTTGTGATTTTACTTTCCACTTATTTCGCCAAATACAACAGATTTCATGAAGTAACTTGTGACCGATAGAGGCCGAATCGAAACACCTGCAGAACCGAAGTCGCTCTAATCAATTAGACAAATTTATGCGTTGGATAGCATTACTTAAGTTTATTTCACACGCCAAAACATACCTCTTCGCAGAAAACGTGAGAATGGGGAACATATCGATGACCTGAATAATATCCCCTCTGTTCAGAGCTGTTATTCCCAAGAATGTCACTCTTTAGGTGCCAAGAAATTTATTGGAGAAACCGAGCATTGCTCACACTTCGTAGTATCTAAGTTACTATCATCTACTCAATCCTTTTATTCATACATGAAGTGGTGAAATGCTGCAACGAAGTTACACTAACGATAAGCATTTTGTTTCCTGTTTCATTTCGCGCAAAATACAATCATCGTCACGACACGCATTATTTAGTCTTGGTTTAATTAAAAATAAAATAGCATTCACTTTTTCTCGGAAATTCGCTTCCTTTCAACATATTTCGATCCTTAGGGTACTTTTTTGAACTTCATCACAACATTTTTGGGTCATAATTTACGACATAATAGGATATTTTCTGTTCTTCCTCTTACGTATGTCTTTTAAAGTATGATATATGGAAATATTTGGCGCCGTGAGTCAGTGACTCACTCTGAAGACTAAACACTAGATTTGAATAATAAGCTGAACACTAAGTACCATTTACGAAAAGGAGCTGTAACGGTTGATGTGATATATAAATTCTCTGCTAAGAGACATTTCGAATATTCTTATATCGGCAATATTGAAACATTTTTCTTTCCTCAAATTTCTTTTGGTGACTGCTAGAGATCGCTTATTGTTGTAAAGTATATGCATTGCATGGAAAATTAGGAGCAGAATCATGAGTTAAAATAATTAAGTTTATGATTTAATAGTGCTTTGATTCCTCCATATATTTGTAATAAATAACTGCTTGAATCTTCCTTATTTAGATATACACGAAAAGCTGTTGGATTTGGAATGCACATACATAAAAGTAACACAAGAATTACCGCTGGGAAGTAGGTAATTATATCCTAATGATGTTACTTTTCTAAAAAAGCACGCAGTCGAAATTCGCATGAGTCTATGAATCGTTTTCACTCTTTCAATACGCATCACATGAACACGTTCGTTGCAATCGCTGATGGACGTAAAATAAATTATATTGGAATTATAAATGATGAAATATTCCACTAATGTTTCCTAAAGCGCGAATAAAACCTTAAAAGTATTACTTGTTCGAAATTCATTTAATTAAATTTTTTTGTAGTAATCGGCGATTTTTCCAAAGGATCGGTGAAAAATTTCCAAAGATCAGGTCCATTTCAGTTCATGACATTGGCTATTTCCTCATCTCCTCCTTTCAGTCCAATTGAATCATGAGGAAAAGAAATTGATAGCCACTCTTTTGGGAATTACCACTTTACGAATACTTGCTTAAAATTTTTATGTAAGTTACAAACGCTGTTCAATAATGATAGAACTAATCTGACCTTAGGACAAGAAGTTTTTATGATTGGGCGCTTTGATTCATGTATGTACAAGGTCATACCGAGCTATTTTGGTACTTAAGGCGAAATGTCATACGCCGCCTCTCTCTTCATTCCTGAATCACTTTCAGTTAATTCAAAATTATCCAAAAGTGAAAGACTGCACTTAGCGTAACCGTACCGAAATGTGTATATTTTTTCCACTCGGAACATCGAACGTTACGAAAATGAAATCCTTAATACTTGGGACATCCTTCAGCGCGGAGCTCTGTAATGTATTTTTCTCTGAACAATTTAAAACTCAATGATTATGCGCTGATAACATTTTTTTTCTTTAGAGTTAATTTCCTCTGCGAGAAGGCGTCCGTATGCGTTAAACCCTTTACCCGAAGCGCAGGGGCTACTCTGATTGGAAATGGTTTCATTCGAATGGAGTTTGAGCTCTCATTCAGAATACCTCTTGGCAAAGTGTTATGAAGTATTAAAGCAAAAAAAGGAACATTTATGAGAGGAATGGAACTAACTTTAGCTAAAATAGGCTACCTATATGTGTCGCACACGACAGTGTATCTTAAAAATTTCTAACTGAAAGCGCACTCTAAGATACACTTCGTTTTGACTATAACTGTTTTATCCATGCCGTGAATGACTAATCCTTGCGGAGGTTTATACCTTTATCGTGGAAGACATCATCATTACGGATCTGAGAAAGAGAGAGAGAATGAAATTGGAAAAGAAAAAAAAAGCAAATGAAAGGAGTCTATACACTTAGGCTCAATAGAAAATACTTAGCGAAGTTCCATCATCAGTCATCGCTGCTTGCCACCGGATATATCCCATATAAATATCTCATAAATGTGAGGCTGATTCGATAATTTACGAAGGGGATATTTTGATTAACATGCTGGAGGATGCGATAGAATGGTATTAAAATAGTGGTATCACAATTGCAACTTAAACAAGGAAAACCAGAAGGGAAGCGAACACGAAAAAAGTCTGACGGGACCAGGACTTAAACCCGGGCCTTTCAATTTCCGGTCGGTTGTTCTATCCATTAAGCTTCGTTCGAGTTCCGGACCTGTCAGACTTTCATATCCGTTCCTCCTTTGGGATTATCCTTTGCACGCCTTTATGTACAAAGTCACCTCTAATACTTTTCCTCACGAAGAAAACCTGAATGATTATTTTTAAATTTATATTTCACACTATTCCCGTTCATATTTCTCAATATTTCAGGGGTGAGAAATGTTTTATGTACGAGATTTTCTGCTAATCTCATTTAAAATATTGAAAATTGTTCCTTTATTCTTCTCCCACGATTCCAAATGTGTTAGATGCAGAAAATATAGTGAACGAAATAGTCCATATCGGCGAGTATTTCAATGCACAAATATAATGAGTACAGCTCCCTCGTTCATGGGAGTGTCGCAGAATCTCTCATTGGATCGCTTATACGACTTTGGAGGATGAAGTCTGCGAGTGTTGTAAAGCCAAATTATAACGTGGGTATTTGAGAAACTGATTTCCAGAAGAATATATTACTGTACATAATTTATTGAGCACAGGTGGCCCATATTACGCCTACCGAGAGAGAAAAGATCATTTCCATCCGTCTAATGGCCCACATCAGAGACCTAACCCTACCTTCCGAGTCACTCGGCCAACCCGAGTGCGAAAATATGAGCACTGGATTATAATTGTGTGTGGGCGGGTGGCTCTCTCTCTTTCTCTGGCCCAAATACGAGAACTCCCGTTAAATCAAAATGAACGAAGAGCTGCTCCTCCCGATTTCGTCATGCGGAGAACGATTGTCCGTACGCATACCACTGTTTGAATTTTTTTTCAAGGCATTTCGCCAGAAACGAAAGGAGCTTTCCAGTTATGACAGCTCATGACTTCCAGTTATATTCAGTGTTCACTTTCTTTATTTGTCCTCAGTCAACACGAAGGAATGCCAACAGTTAATTTTAACAGAATATAACATTGGGTTCACGAGGTCTACATATGTTCAGTATTCTATGCATACCAATGTACCCGAAGAACCAATCCTTTTTTCTTCCAGAAATAATGCAGAGGAATTTAATATGTTCGGAATTACTCCATTACTTTCACTTGCAATGATATAATTCTAAGAATCCGAATAAAATCCTGACGATGTTTTTCTTCTATAACCACAAATATTGAACTGTTCTGTAATCAATATGATTCGACCAGACTTGGTTGAACACCACTTATTTAAATGAAAGAAGAAATTCGTAATTTTCACAAAAATTTAATAACCCTTTCAATTTATACTGTTCCCCTTATTTTAGCAATTTTACTGAACATTTTTAATGTTAGTAGAAAGGAAAGTGGAAGATTTGGATACATTTTAACGTTTCTTGGAACGGTAAATTCTATATTGGAGACTTTTTAAAATTTAAAAATCGGTCCTTTTTGGTTCGAATCATTCCCACCGATTAAAAACCGAATCACAACTCGAAGCTCCGAAGTTTAAAAAATATAAGTTCAGGATCTCTTGCCTATAAAAGTTAGGTCTACAGATTTCTACGGATATATGAGAATTACGAGGACTCGGGAAGATACGGACTACGACGTGGTTATGTTTCTGTTTACGTAACTTATAAACTCCGTTGACGAGAAAGCGAAAATGACAGGAAACGCTGTCCGTTGAAAATTTTATTGCTCTTCAACTCCTCCTCCAGCGCAGAGGTTCGTCACCTGTGCCTAAACGTGTTTGCGTGACGGAAAGTGTGGCAGGAGTCTGAGAACCGTGAATAAACGTCATAGACGGTCGCAAGATTCGTACGGTAGTCCCTTGAAAGTAAAAACTCAACCTTACTACGTGAAAGAAACTCCTTCTGGACTATCAGCTCGCAGTTTATCACCGTGGATAAAACGGACATTATGCGCGTCGGTGAACTGTAACCCGTAAGGTTAGCTTCAAAGACCATCTCAACCAAAACCTAACCTAACCAATTATGAGAATTTGCATACATTCGCATAAATCCAAACTCATTGAGGGAGGGACCATTTGAATGCATACAAAATCCTGGTGGATCGATTCTAGAAGAATAATAGTATTGTTATAGTTAGACATAACTTATCTAGAATGGAAAATGACAGAAATGTTATTCGGGAAGAATATACGGCAAATATAATATAAATGTGCGATGTTTGATCACCATTTTAAGAATATGTAGTAGACGGATACGAGTGTATAAAATGTGTTCGGCAGTACATACAGGCACAAGTGATAATATATGATGTCTTTAGCGGGCATAATAGGACCTATACATCGGACCCACGAGAATAGTATGATATGCCGAAGACCAAAATTTTTGTGGGATGTAGCCTTCACTCCCAACTTTAATTGCCAAAATATAATCGATGGTTTTGACTA
The DNA here is from genome assembly GCA_000376725.2 of Ladona fulva. Classification (NCBI taxonomy): domain Eukaryota; kingdom Metazoa; phylum Arthropoda; class Insecta; order Odonata; family Libellulidae; genus Ladona; species Ladona fulva. The sequence continues at coordinate 567,807 of KZ308393.1, forward strand.
ATACTGCTGATAGACAGCAAACTACCCCATGTTCGATATTTTTTAAAACTTCAATTTAATTTATAAATAACTATGGTTACAAACAAAAAAATAATTAATAGCGTTATGAGTAGGGTATAAATTTTGCGACTTCTGCAGGGCAGAGCCCCCGAAAGATGTTGTGGTATATAAAATGTCTTGGGATATTACAACTCTGGGGACAAATTACTACTAATCAGACTACTGAATACCCAGTATATACTGAGGAGAAATACAAAGGGACTGTCTGCTACCTCTCTTGCCTTTCGTTAAATATGGTAAGTCCTCCACATCTCTCTTGAGCTTACCAGAAGGGTCCGTCAGAAGGCCATGGCCACTTAACGAACTCGCATTTTCAAGAACGAGTCATTTCACCTCAATGACATCTGAAATTAGTTTATAAACGAGTCCCTAGGAATTATTTTCATTGATAACTTTCGCACCAGTAGAGTCATGGTACATGCACCCCCTGCATGGCGGCTTATTGGGTGCATATGTAGTTAGAAATAAATATTAACTGAGTTTTTACTATGAAGGATTTTTCGTGCATCTGATCGCTCATTGAGTGATAATTGTTTTGTTTGAAACTATCTTAAAGTCATAGATAACCCCGAGAAAAAATATGGTCATGAATTTCCTCCCGAGGTTAATTTTATATGTATTTTCGATTCTGTTGGATACATTTCTAAAAGTATAGAAAACAAATTTGAAGAAGAGATAAATAGAGGTTACGAAAAGAAATGTCACGTTAAACAGCGATTTTCAAGGATGAGAAGAATGATGTCAGGCAAGGAAAGCGAGGATTCACAAAAAGAAGCGGAAATTAACGGTTATGTCGAAGAGGTCCTATCCGAGGAAACAATGGAGACTGCGGCTTCCTTTTTATGTGGAGAGCCAAACTTTCCTATCCGAAAGTCTTCACTCCTCATGTCCATTCAGACGGCGTCCTAAACACGGTTCCTTCAGCGACAGTGAAAAGAGAGTTCACGCACGATAAAGCGATGTTAGGCACGCAAAATAGAGACGCTCACGCGATCCGTTGGAAAGCCAGACACGCGCCAATGGGAAAGGTTATGGATCGCCACGCAACCGCACGTCCGAAAGGGCGGCGACGTTACGATGCCTTCCATCTGAGCTTACGCCATTTCATAACGGCGAACTCTTAATGTCAAGTTCTCCAATGGGCAATTAAATCAATTACCCTTCGACTACCTCCATTCCCACAACATGAAGTCACCACCGAAAATACAGTAAAGTAGCCTCCTAGATTGAAAAATATCTCTCCTAGAAATGAATTTTTTTCATAAAAAGTGGTAAAAATTTGCCTTAAATTCAGCACCAATTTCTGCAAAAAACTGTAAATTTTTGTATATAATTGTTTGAAATCAGTTAATTTTTAAAGACATCTTCATAAAATACTGTGCTTTAATAAAATACTGTATCAGATTATGTGTAATATTCTATAGACATTTCTAAATGATATTCTTCGGTATGAAATCCATTTTTTCACATATTGTCAAGATTCCTCTGTCCTAGAGCAGAAAAAGTTTTGAATATGAATTCGGCTTGAATTGCATTAAACACATATAGATTCAGTTTTTGGGAATGCAGAATTTCTGAGAGGTAGGAAAATTGCGATCGTGAATAGCTGATTCTACTCAATAGCAACAAAATTAAATTGAAAGTTTTAATTCAAGATTATCGTCAGATCCTGGGCAAATTACTATTACAACATAGTCACCAGGGGGTTGATCGCCCCCTTTACGCCTCCCCTGGATCCGCAAATGACCTCGGACAGGGTTTTATACAAAGTTTATTACAGGAATAAAAACAGACTTTTACACAGAATTTAATGCGGAGTTTAACATGTAATATATCATATATAATAGTAGCAGTTTTTCGAAATTAATACATGCATTCATAATTCATACATCATAAAGATTAAATTCATCATGCGATTTAGAGTATGCGAGGATGCACGAATTTGTGTATTTTCGGAACTGAAAAAATACTTATTGTTTTTCTTCGGCTTTATGTTTCGCTTTCCGTAATCTTATCCGGTAAAATTGCATATTTACTCGGTAAATACGTGAATTTTTCTCGAAAATAAGGATCTTTAACTCGATGTACGATGAACGAATCAGTGAAAATTATGCGCTTATCGTTTGACTTACATAAAAGTTAGAAAGTTCTCCCAGAAATGTCGGTAAAATAGCGGACGCATAAATAAATAGACGTACAATCATCTGTACCGTTTGTATTCAGCTCACATGATTGCGTTTCTCTTTCAGACTGTGCAAATCGTAATGGTCTCATATGGACTGTGTACAATAACATTCGACACTTCATGTTTTCTTAAGCTCAATATTGCGAAGCATGATACTAAGAAAACGGCCTTTTTTCGACAAATATCCTTCACCAATCGTTTCTTTACAACTTTCTCCTTCAAGCCCATGTTGGATGTTTTCTTTGACGGCAGGAAACATACCATTATAGCTATTCAACTTATTTTAAGTGACCTTCGAGATGCGTCAATGAATCCAAGGATCTTTTGCATCATTTCCAATAGCAGGATTTGCGAACTAATGTTGTATAAAGCACACAAAAGACGATCGTCCAGAGTATAGTCAGTTTCTCCCTTAGAGTTGGCAAATGCTCTTCAAAATGCGAATCATTATTTTCTTAATTGAAAGCCCTTCAGTAATATATACTCATGCGATCGATACTAAAGAATTTCTTTATCAAACGCATCATTTCTTCGTAAGTAGAATTAATTTATTTTGAGTTATAGCCCAGTAAATATTCCATATCTGCCTATATCACGTTCAAATCATATTGATCATACTAAAAGTTCATATTCATGAACTACGTTCGTATTGCCAGACTAAAAATGATTTGGGAAGGAACCGAAATTATTAGTACTTTTATATTTTATTGAGCATTGATTATATTAATCGCTGAAAATTTATCGATTAAAAATAATTGGTGCAGATGAAATGATAATCACTTCATTCTTTTGGTATGCTGTTTACTTGATTAAACCAGTATCAGATCCTAATAAAATTTGTTTGGTTGCTATAGAATTGAAGACAAAGCTCTAAACTTGAACACTACGAAATAAAAAAAATATTTTTCAGCTGTGTGTGAAATTCTGTAAGTTCTGTAAGTCTAGACTCCTTCGTATGGGGACAAAAACAAATAGAAACTTAGGGAAATTTCCGATGTATAGCAGACTCATCCTTCTTTGGCTAATCTTTGTTTGTTTACATCGCTTTGACCTCCAAAAATTTTCAGTTATATATTGGTCACAACTTTTTCACGTTACAGCTTAAAAGGAATGATTATTTGATGGCAATGCCACTTTTCTACAATAACTCCGAAAAACATGGAAAGCTGTAACCTCCGATCAAAGATCTGCCAGAACATTAAAGGCCAAGAGATATCTAGTTTTTCTTCTTGCTCGTTGCCAACTAATCTCGAAGGCATCCATTAACACTCGCCTCAAGCACCTCATTTGTTTCCGCACGAGTGGTTTCATCCGTTTCATCACTCCTCTAGATGCCGCCACGTTCATTTTTGGATTTAAGTTTTTCAATCAAATTACCTGCCGCGAACACTACATGATTTCTTCCTAAACATGTCATCAAGTTAATAGGTCTTTTAATAAAATTGCATACCAAAAACAATCTCGAATCGGTCGAGCGCGGACTTCAGTAAGGGTGGAAAATTTCAATGGATATCTCATTTGACCTGTAGTACCTTCGATGAAAATTACGGATGTGCTTAAGTAACTAAGAATCTAATGTTTTACTTTTATGGAATAAGACGTGGTTAGCGATCTAAATGCATATGGTGATTAGTTAAATATTCTGTGAATGAGTTATTTTTACCACTGTACTTAAATTTAACCTTCCATGGAATCCAAAGCCATCAGAAGTTCTGGAAAGAAGCTTTATCGACAAATATGACGTGATTTTGGTGAAGTATATGAATAACGCAATTATTTCCAAGTATGTGGAGTTTTTTAAAAGTAGATGGTTAAAAGTTGCAAAGAGAGGATTTCTCGCTGAAATGTTAACATAAATTTCTTCTGGGGAATGTTTGTAAAGTAGTTACTTTTAATTTTGTCTCATTAGGAAAGACATGTGGTACAGACGATAGTAAAGATCTCATTTAAATTTATACGACTAGGAATATGGAGATTGATAAACTTTGATTAGCACTACTTTTTTCTTTTCAATTGATGTAGATTCCGTTATATGCCGAGTTTAAATTGATATGAATCAATCTTTACGTCTTCTAAAGTTGCCTGTTTGTAACCTTAGTACATTTTTTGGCTTACATGAACACAAATTAGCCACTGATAATGCCGTATAGTTGATATGTTCTTTTGGACCTAGAAGACAGTCCCGACTACTTTCTACACGATGAATAGTTAACGAGTACAATACAATAAGAAATACATTTCGAATAGAGTAAGACTCATACAAAATATTCTAAGGCAACGGGCATTTTCGTTGACTCAGTTCTTCCTCCGCAGCTTTTTCAAATTTGTAAGCAAAGCAATCGCTGTGAGGTCATCCATAAGGATTAGTGAATTATAGAGATCGGCTCCTGCAATTTGCGGTTAATCTATCAAAACACTTTTTCTTTAAAATCAAGGATGTAATTGAGTAATCTCGCGGAACTTCTTCTCACTCATTTCGTATTTCACTTCCCCTGTAATTTGGCCAATGACGTATGCTAGCGAAAATCTTCGAAACTCGAAATTCGAAAGGAAAAATGCTTTCTCCATCAATCGACTGCGGAGAAAACTAAAGAAAATGCGAGACGTTGGTTGTGATGTAAGCTATGGCCTACGATTACAGGAAGGATGATGAAGAAGAGTTCGTTCGGACACGAATACGGAGATTTTGAGGATTTTTGGGAGAATGAGGAGTTGAAGCAGTATTTCCGGGTTAAGAAAATGGTATCCATTTTATAAGAAAATAAAAATACTAATAAAATTTTAATGCGAGGAATAGGAAAAATGAAAAATTAAATAACTCAATAAATGAAATGAATTTATCCAAACTGCACCAAACCGCATGGCCTATCATTACGCTTCTTTTTCTTCTTTATCAAATTCCTTTTTTATCCTATATCTAGTCAACGGAGCTTTTATGTTGCCTGCTACATAAATATAATATTATTTCCTTGTAATTTTTAACTACTTTTATATTCCAATGAAATACGATGGTTTATTCTATAACTTTTGTTCACAACTTAGCAAATAATCATTTTTTGCTCTATATACTAAAATCTTCTTGAGAATAAGTAAACTGCAAATTTGTAAATTTTCTGTACTGAAATTTGTAATTTCCTTTGTTCTCAAAGCTTCTTTTTTCTTTTATGTTACTAATTTAATCCTACTGTCAATTTGCCTAATTTATTTGCTATAATTCCCATTATTGCATCAATTCCCATGGGTTTCCCATTTAATGGAAATGGGAACTTTCAGTCTCAACTTCGCCGAATGAAATTTTTTGTCTCTCTATCTTAGGGTCGTTCCATAAGGGCTTTCTCAGTCAAATGAGAGAAGAATTGGACATAATGGAGCATTGGATACACTGCCACTGCTTTCTATAAATCAATGCCACGACACTATATCAGTCTCAAGACTCGACTTACCAGTTTGATCTTAAGCTTGCAGTACAAGTTGCCAAGAAAACCTTTCGCGTAATGCGGTGAAAAATTTGAAGATGTGACTGCGACGAATTTCAGCTCTTCTGGGGGCACGAGAAGCCATAATACAAGAAAAGAGTCGTGGGAAAACCAGAGGTGACAGCTTACATTCTATATGCTCACACTTCAAATGGTGCAGAGGTGGGCAACTCGTCATTTTCCTTTCTCTACCTCCCACTCAGCAACCGATTCGAATGCAAAGGTCTCGCTATATTAACCGCAACTAATTGCACTTAAATGCATTTTCAATCTTCCGCTCCTAACCCACCAATCATAGAGATAATAATCATGGGAAAGATACACGCCGTAAAGTCACATGGATTTCAGAAGTGGAGTCTAATATTATACATTCGAAATGAAGCTCAGAAAGCCGCCAAACCGAAAATCACGACATTGGCTTCGAAACATGTAACACTTGAGATAAGGAGTTTCTGTTTTTGAAAGGCTGTCGTGCGAACGCCCATTATATTATATACCCACCATTGCTCAATCCTTTTCAATGAGAGTCCTTACGACCAAATTAGGAAGTTAAGTAAAGGTTCAGTTACGAAATTCATCTGATATTCCTAAAATACAGATTCACTGATATTTTTCTGCCGAAAATGTATCGCTGTTTATTTATGAACTTTTTGCCTTCTTGCCCCTCATCACCCCACTAGATTTGCCCAATACTCCCAAACATACATTACCTTTAGGAACTTTAGTAAATCTCAAACTTATATCTACGTTTTTTTCTAAGTTAGCCTTCAAAAAGTATACTTTAATCTATTCATCAACCCCATAAAGAACTCATAATGGCAAAAAACAACAAGTCCCTGAAGAGAGAGACTTGAAAAGTATTAATTTTTAAATTTTCTTTCTTGAGCATATCATGTGAAGTATTGTTACTATTGGAGACGTATTTTCTAAAAAAATCAAGAGTATAATGATATTTATTTCCAAAGTTCCATGTTCTTTGTGATTCAAATATATCGTTCATTTTACATGCATCATGTTTCCTTGTTTCCTCCGGAAATCTGGGAGAAAAGATAGTAAACTGAGTGCTACTTAAGGAGGTTACATAATCCAATTAAAAGTGGTGTATGAACTGCGTGACCTCTGCCTTCACGATTTAATCAAGATTCGAACCCGTGTCTCAACGTCGAAAAGACTCCAACCTCACCAGATACAATAATTAGAGCAGTTCAATCTGTCGCAAAAATGCATACAATAGCAAAGTGTTGACTAACTGCGAACCTTTCTCGATGAGGAATGAAAGTGTAGTGTTCTGAAGTTATAGAGATCGATAATTCTGACGGACGACACTCGTTCGATTTTATTTTTGAAATCTTTCATTCTCCATCTTCTCGTCCACAAGTTGGCCCTGCGTTTGCAGCTAAGGACACTAGAGAAGGCTCTTAAGGTCGAGAGGTGCTTTCCTGCTGTCAGTGGCACACTTTTTCCATAGCTAACAAATTCTGAGAGGCCTTCGTCTACTGCTACGAAGTCTTCAAATCGACTCTTTTTCGTTTAACATCTTAATGGAATTAGGGTCGACAGAAGGTTATGCAAGGAGTTAAGAAAATGAATTTCTTGATGAGATTTTCCTAAGACATCCAATTCGCACCGATTTCCATTAATAATTCTCTTGAGCAGGATCGTGAGAGTGTCTTCAGATTTCAGGTTTTTTAGAACGTATCTAACGGTCACTTCTGAGATGATTTAATTACTAAGGCGAAACATCTGCTAATTATACTCCTTCTCGTAAGGCCATGGTGCTGATGTTTGACTTATCAATCTTCGTGATGGAGTTTTTAACCGCTTTTAATATGCATTTTCTATTTAGGAAGCTAATGAGTATTTTTACTCTTTCTTAATTACTTTCACGAGCTGAAAATCCAATTTTCCTTCTTTGGACTATTTATATTTTCCCCACAACATTGCTGTTGACACTTCTTGATGTAGAAGTACAGCAGGTAAACTCAAAAAGACATTTTGAAACTGTTAGTCCAATACTATTTAAAGTTTCACTTTCTGGAAATATGTCATCATCCAAAACGATTTAAACCTCTAGAAGAGGTGAAACTTTTAGCTTAGCCTTTTTATCACTTCATATGAGCCTAAATGAACTTTTATTTGTATTTTTAATTAAATAATATTCGATTCCTCCAACTTTCCTCAATTCAAAGAGAATTACTTTAGAATACCATTCACCCATTCATCGCTTTAATAGGCAACAATAATTTCCTTTCCTTCCTATGAACAACTCCTCAGACTTCGTTTTAATTATTTGTTTAGTATCTTCCTAGAGGTTCACATATTTGTGCAGAAAGTAAGTGCATAATACCTTGAATGACCTCTAGACATGGCATTTTCAGTCGCCTGAAAGTAAAAGGTAAGAAATACGAATTTTTTGACGATGAATAAATGACTCAATAATATACTAGACAAACCGGATCTCAATGCTTAATCGCCAGCGTGTAATCTTTCCTGCGGAAAGCAAAGAAAACTATGATGTATTCTCAACTTGATGTATGGCTTTATTTATAAATTTTTTAAGGAATCCTCTTCGCAGTAATTGTTGCCATACCGGAAAATTTTTGCATAACACACAAGTTAGAAGAAAACACTTCTCCCGATGATTTAAAACAAGACTCAATAACCTTGAAATCCTTTTGATTTCTAGCAAACAGTGATTCTCAGAAGGACGATCGTTGTTAATAATACGTCTGTACTTTAAGTAGAATATGGTGAAATGGCAAAAATTCGGTAAGCAAACAAGATAAGAGGTCGCTTTGGTGAGAAAGGCCTCGGAAGCACGAGAGGTAGTTTTGTGCCTTCAGAACAATGGGCAACTCCACTCTCGCTTTCCGCAGCCCAACTCAAAAAAAGAGAGAAGGCGGAGAACAGCTTACACGATCATAGCAAGAGAAAGCTAAACCTTTAATATAATCAATAAGTCGAAGACATCTAGGATTGGTTTTAACATTTACGTATAGGTAAATTTTTAGCGTTCGTAAAATGTTGTCTTCCTTCGATCGTGACTTTAAGGAATGACCTCGCTGAATAACCCGAAGAGAAACGGGTACGAATAAGATCGATGTCTGGAGCTCGAACCCAGTTCCGGGCAGGTGTCAGAATACCTGAAAGTAGAGGAACAGGCTTCGAGTCATGTCGATATTTTTCACATCTGCTTCTCCTCGGATTTTCAGCTGTGCTTTATTAATTAGCTTCCCCTCATCTTTATTGAGTAAGTTAATTAAGCTTCCATAAGTTCTCTATAATTCTGTTTTTTTTCCAATTCACCATTATCTTCCTCTTTAATTTTCAAATCCAGTCTTCAACACCACTCTCGACACTATAAGACATCTCAAGTAGCAGTATTTCGTAGTGATCGACGATCCAAACGAATTAGGAGTGAAACGAAATCCATTCTCGACTATCCGAGAGTGCGTACACTCTTTACCTCGTCTAAGGAAATTTCTAACGATTAGCATTTCTTTACGTAAAACGGTGAGGCAAAGTTGTGGGGTTTCATTAGAAATCACTCAAAATCCAATCGAAACTATGCTTCCGGAATAATAGAAAATGAACAGGGAACTACAGAATATAAAGCTCTAACAATTAACGGTCGATGAATCTGAAATCGCAACTTCTGAAAGGGCTATTTATTCCAATGTAATAGAAATTCACTGATTTGTGAAATGATAGCGAAGAGTGATAAAATGTAGCATTTATAAGGAAACCATGAGTAAATAAATGCTACTTTTTTACGTGAAGGAGACCCATTTCTTGAAGGAATTTTAAGAAAATAGGCCGTCGGGCAGCGTGTCACTTTTGCGAGATAAGTTTAGTTTAACAGGAATTCGTAATGAGAGCTAAAATACAGTCAAACCTCTGTCTGCGAGTTACTTGGTTTGCGAGTGTTTCGAAAGAATTCTTAATATATTTTAAATTGATATACGAGCGAGGTCTTGCAATATGAGCAATATATGGAGTACGTATACGCTGTTTTCTTTGCCGAGCGTCACGTGATCACTGCTTCCCTAATATTCATCATTATGTATATGAAAATTTTTAGGTTTTGAAACGAGTCATGATCATCTGAGTTTCCAACATTACTTATACGATATGGGAATCGCTTTGATATTCGAGTGCTTCGGATTACGAGCCCGTTTAGGGAACGAATCATGCTCGTAATCCAAGGTTTTACTGTATCTTATTCCACACTTTTTATCTCTTATTTTCAATTTGAATATAGAATGAGACTAACAAAGGCGTGTTTTAATGCGCCACGAAGCTTGAGTTAATACGTAAGTGAGCTGTGGAAGACGAAAGGATGTTAAGCAGTTGGTTCGAGCGACCTCTCGGCAAGTGGGGGCGGTTCGAGTCCCGGATAGGTCGGACTTGTTCTCTTTTGGATCGTTCTTTTTGGCTGTTACGTCAATTTATCTTAGCTCAGATGATTTTTTAATTATATTAAAATCAGAGAGTAATAACATACACATACTTCCGCGAATGAATGCTCTCTCGATCTATCTTCAAGCAGGATCGGGACTTGGGCTGAATTTTGGCCAACGATTCTTTGGACTCTCCCTTTTGCGCGTGATTCATATTCTCATCTTTCGCTTTCTATCGATTCACCCTCATCTTTTTCCGATTGCGTTTTGCGTGCTTCCGTGCACGTTCGCGCGGAAGAAAGTTTTCGCTAGTGGGACATGCGCGTGCCTAGACTTCAACTGTTTCCAGATCATCAGACACTCTCGTTTGCTTGGCGCTGCAGACGACGCATGTTTGCATACAATTAACAAGTTAGCGACCCAATGCCGTATCGCAGAGTATCTGGCAATCGTTCCGTTCTGTTTTCTTTGCAGAAGCCAATAATTATGCTGCATACGTTAATTTGGATTGCTGATGGACAAGTGCGATTTCTCTGTAAATATTCCGCTTTGAAAAGGTTTCTTATTTTTTTTATAAAAGAGAGCTTTAATAAATGATTATTCTGGGAAGAGAAAATCAAATGAATCGAAGGATTTTTTAAAATATCAGATCCATGGAATGTTCTGCTCTCAAATTTTACTGGATTTCTGTTACTATTTTACGAGCATTAAAATTTCTATTATGGGGTGTTAATAACTATCATTTCTATTATACATGCATGGAAGAGACAAGACCTTACTACTCTACAAAAATGGTCCTTGGGACAAATGGAATGAAAGTATTACAAAAACTTTCAGGGAAAACTCTATTAGACAGAGAAAAGAGTGACATTATACGAAAAGATTGTAACGTAGAAATATACAAGAATGTACTCAAACGGGAAAAAAGAATGGAATGAGCATATTAATAGAATGAATGATGAAAGAATCATCAGAATTGCTCGAGACAAAATGCCAATAGATAAAGAGGCGTGGGCCAAGGAAAAGACGGAAGGATGACATGGATGATGAATGAAATGGGCAAGGTGCTGAAGGATTAACAATCTGGGATTAGCAATCTGAGGATTGTTAATCCTAGATTATGACTGTTGATCCTTACATGCAGATCTTCAGGCTCTTTCCTGCTAATAGCATGTTACCCTACAAATTCTAATTTTCGGCCTATGTGTTTTTCCTGCTGTAACTTTATTACTCGTATTAACTTTGAACATTTTAAAACTAATTAACAAGTTTCAAATTTTGATCATACTTCTTTGAATTGATACATTAATTCCGAAGGGCTTGCTATATGTATTTCGAGGCGTCCAAAAATGTTAGCGATGTCCAAAATCGCTAGTCTAGCCGATGGGCTGAACCTGCGGCCCTCTTATCAATCCTCTGTTTCCTTCGGTAAATTAAATCATTTTCCTTTCCATTCATACAGTAAGTGTTCTTCTAATTGCGACTGATAGCTTTAGGTACAAAATAAGTGTATTTTGATAGAAAAAACCTAAGAAGGCTCACAATCAGATTTAAAGATGGTGCGAAAATGTTCAACTAGATCCTATACTTAAATTTAAGTAAATGCTCTGTAGTTAATTTTTCAGAAAGGAAATAATTGTAGCTTCTGAACTACCAGTAAAAAATTAGTGGAATGAATATAAATGCAGTCGAGTCAGTTGAATATCTCGGAATCACTCTTACACTATCACTCTTACACTATCACTCTTACACTATCACTATATAGCTTAAAATGGAGCAAACTTAGCTGAAAAGTCTGCTTGAAAAGTCGTTTTATTACCGGATTGTAGATAGAAGCGATGAAAAGGTTAGAAAGCGATGTTATATTACCTTGGTGAGGGTCCATCTGGAGAATGCGGTTAGTATATGGGATCCAGCGGATGAAACGTGTACTGACGAACTCGAGAAAGTGCAGCGCAAGGCGATACGATTTGCAAAAAGGTGCTACGATAGAAAAGCAAGCGTTACGCAAATGCTTTCAGACGCAGGTTGGGAATCCTTAAAAGAAAGGAGATTAAAAGCTAGGCTGCGATTACTTGCTAAATTCAGAGAAAGTATATTTTCGGAAGACGTAATCGATGTTATGCAACAGAAGTAGCAGGGGTGCTACTTCGGCCGATCCGACAATGACCTTAAAATAAGAGAAATAGATGCGAGGAAATGTCGCTGCATGGTATCAGTGTAAATCTGCTGCAATTCTTGGCGATAGTTTGGTCTTTTGAAAATGGAAAGAGATTTTTGTGACCCCTGAAATTTTCCCAATGCTTTCCCAATAATGTAACCGAGTGCTATAGTCTCTCTGGCCTATGCGAATCATATTGGGGAAGTTCTATCAACTTATTTCGTTTCAATTTGGTGTATCAGGTCTATTTGCTTCAGATTGATGATCACTGTAGATGAAGCCTACATATGCAGAATCCGGTCTTCAACAACACTTATGACTTCTGCGGCAATTTTAATCGAATAAAGCGCGAAAATAGTTTTAATTTATTAACTTTCTGCCTCATTCTATGCTGAGCCTAACATTACCAATGACTAACTAATTTGTGATAAGTGGATGACTCAATAGTCGTATTAACTCTCACTTGTAACGTGTAGGAGAGGCATTTTCCAGGTTCGTTTTCTTTAATCTGAACATTCGCATTCCGTTTACAGTTACAAATGAGCCATAATGCCGTGTTTCTCATGCCGTTACTTGAATATTTATCTGATGCGCATTTTTCCTCGACGTCATACGTAAGAGGCATGGATTAACCTTCTCCTATGTGAAATTCAAGTGAAATAGGAAAAATCGCAAGCAGTTACTCTTTAAAAGATTTCTTCGTGTTATAAAAATAAACCTCTTTTAATACTTTATTGAAGGACAGTATAGGATAATATTAGTTGCTTAAATTGTAAGAGTGAAGTTTTCGTAATTAGCTGGAAACAGAAAAGATTGGATTCGACATTAAAGTTTTTAATTTAGACAACACTCAATCTTTATGATTTATGTGCTACACTTATCTTCACTCTTGAAATAAAATGTTCATTCGCTGTCTGTAAAACAGGAGTCCTATGCCATAATTTTTAAAAGAAATTCAGGACAGGTTATCATATTGATACCCTTCGTATAACCATTTGGAACAAAAGCAGAAAAGCATCGAAAACTCAGTTACAATGAATATAAGCTTGCGACTGTCAGAGGTTCGGAAACAACGAGTTATGTGTGACGTTATAGATTTTTATGGATCATGAAACCAAGAAAAATTAGAAAAGATGCTTTCAATTACGTCGATTAACATTGGAGCGATGAATCTTAGGGTATTTCACAGACATAGAAAGGAAACGTCGATATCGGCTCTAAGACTCCACTGACACGCATGTAAAACCACTCTCCCAGAGAAACGCGCCAAGAGGCACCTCCACGTCTCCCGCAGCGCATCTCTTCGGAGGATCTTAGTGATGAGGAATGCTGGTGAAAGTGCGCTAACAGAGGATAAAGATTGGTAATGAACGCGTAGAATAGGCACACGACTCTTCTGTTATGGAGACAATCCAAGTGGGAGTGCTACGATGGTTTCTTTCTGTCTCTTTCCCTGGGCTGTACCTATCACCAGAAGTGAAGATTGGCTAGATTAAGCAGTAAACACTGACATTAGCCACGCGTTTAGTTGCAAGGCTTATAAGGTCTTTAGGAGCATTCGCAGGTAGGCGTCTTGTGAAATACGTAATTTTCTCTTGAGATAATTTCTGTTGTATTTTTCTTATGTATGATCCGCTTATCTAGTTAATGTTACGTTGTAATTTGGTTGGTGGACCAGCTGACAACGGCCGAGGGGGAGTAAGAAAATAATATTAAAATAATAATAACATTTGCCCTGCATTCGCCCAATGAACCCCTTAAAAACCTCCTGTGAAAAAATACACATCTTTTCTGGTATATTTATAGACAAGCATCTACACAGAACAAGGTAAAATCAATTATAAATTGTTGATACACAATATTGTACATTGTACATTATGAAGTCGTGAAGTATTGTATTGTGAAGCATTGCAATTAAAAGCTGTTACAGTCCTCTCTATCTTCTAAACCAGCAGTCTTAGGTATGTTATGTAAGAATGTTATGTAAGAGTATTATGTTGCTCTAGAAATCAATCTTTCTTTGTTCGAAATGTACGAGAATACGTAGAACTGAACAGTGGTATGGCTTCCATGTTTGATCAAAATTTTGGAAGAGCATATTAAAGAAAAAAATACAGAAGAATTAATATCACTGTGGTTATCGATCAAAAAATGGGGCCTTGTAAATTGTGGTTCTGAGGAAAGAACTACATTAGATCCTGATTTTATCATATCAATAAAATTCTATTAAGAAATTCATTGTGATACTATGTCATAAAACAGCCAAACATATTGGAAATTAGTTGAAAGGATATTGAAAACATTAGTTGAAAAATAGAACGTTTGTCTTTACGTTCTTTCTAATTCTATTACTTGCTTTCCATTTTTTCTCAAACGTAATGAATTTGAATACAGAATATATTTTATCACGGTTTTGCCAGAAAAATCAAATATAATGCGTATTTTGAGTAATTGAGGCACTCTCGCTTTTAACTCCCACAATATTCGATGTCACATATGGTCTTTCGTCTTCTTTATTCCGTAGGTTAAAGGGAATTCCTCAGATTAAATTTTCGCAGTTCACCTCAATGTTTAGCATTCAATCAAGAAATTGCTAAATTTAGAGAAGTCTTAAGTGAAAAACTTTCTACAGAACATTATTGACTTAGTAAAAATTAATACACTATATTTTTAGGCAAAATACGACTATAAAGAAATTTTGGAAATATGATACAGAGATTGAGTGATTATTTCTAATTGCTCTTCCATTTATTATTACAGACCGCGTCCTGACTCTTCCTTACGACAATTTCACACTTTTCTGCAAAAGGCAGAGAAGTTAAGTTCCGATTCCCGAAGCTCTCGCTCACGTTTGAAGGGAGAGTCGCATGGAATAGCAATGAGAAGAAAGACGTTCTCAGGGAAACGAAAAATCGGTCGAGATTTTCTCATTTTCTGCATTTCTCACCGAAGTTGCGACGTTTACACCATAATATTTGACCGGACACGCACCGTAGTTAGCAAATCAGGGAAGACTTCTCGTTACAATCCTCTTAACAGTTGCAGAAGAAATATCCGTTGGACATCGCATGTGTTAGGAAACTATTGAAGTCAGGGAAAATTACTCCCATAAAACCAGAGCATAGCCTTAAAATATTTAAACCATCCTCTTTAAGATTAAGTTATACATGAGCCATGGAAATAAGAAGAGCGTGTTATGAAAGCTATGGAGAAACTTCACCGGATTTATTTACGAATAAAATTGAAGACGTTGATGGGAGTCGATATCTCTTACAGCACCTGATGTTACTGTAAATGTTATGTTGTGCTTAACACATGTGACACATTACATGTGACCAGTAATTGGTAACATGCCGTCACGATTGGTGACGAAAGCATGTCATGCTTCGATCCGTCCTTCGACAGCTGAAAGCAGTAACCGATTCGGTTCGCTTCACCGAATTTCAAAGCCTCTCTTTGGGATTCCGTGGGGTGCATCCCCCGCGACCTCGCGCCTCATCTCCAGCTCCATTTCCCCACAATTAGGAGTCTCCCGGTGTTCGAACCGAGGCCATTCGACATACTGCGCACTGCGATCTCCCCCTAAATAAAACACGCTTTTGCCGATTGTTTTTCCAGCGCGATAATCAATTAATGAGAGTCACCCACTTGTGCGCAATATCTATACCGAAAATAGAAGAATTTACTTCATAGGAGATATAATACTGCCAAGAATGAAGTTAAAAATACGATATACGGTATAATATCGAATAATTGCCTAAAGGTGCTTTGAGATCCCGCCGATGGAAACACTCATGGCCGCAACATTCACCCTTGAATGTATCATCAATTGGTTGAGAGCGGAACTTCGATCAAAAACGGATGAACTGCAAAGATTCAATAGACTTTGAATTCCTCATTTCTATTGAAGCACATAAACGTACTATCTATGAAAATTATTGAATCTCTTATTATATTGGTCTGAAGTCGCTCCAAAATATTAAAACAATTTTTTGTTGCGATTAATTATTATTCAAAATTTTCTGTTAATTTTTAACAAGACTTCAGTGGAATGAATTAAACCCTTTGTGGGTTGACACTATAGCTGCCATTAGATAAAAAGTAATTCAAGCGGAAATATCTTCACGAATTCAGCTGCTACTAACAATAGGAATAATCACATTCAATTTGTCTTTCGAAGGTTTCTTCGTAGAACAAAAATAAACCTCTTCAAACGCCGTACTGGAGGGCTAAAGGGTGTAATGTTTGTGGCTTAATTAATGAGAGTGAAGTTTTCAAAATTAGTTCCAAACAGAAGAATATCAAGTTATTAACAGTTTTACGTCTTGGCAATGAAACTAAAGCTTTCGTTTTAGCCAACATTTTATATTTATGATTTATAGGCTGCACTTCACTTTGAGAAGTATTTATACTCTGTCAATTGTAAAATAGAAGTAATATAACATATTTTGACTTTGGGCGTCAATAACTCAGCACATAATAATTATGACGAGCTTAAATATAGTTTGGTTTCAGGTCATGATGATATTACAATTATAATGCAGTTATCCTGGAATATCATTGGAGCGACAGTTTTACCGAATAGCAGATGCGACATTCTAAACAGAAAATAATGTCCGTCGGACTATTTCATAATAGTCCGACGGACTAATTAGGCTTATAAAAATGCTGAAGATCTTTCATTATTAATGCTTAATTCTTCGCAATTTTTTTCTCTTCAGAGCAGCGTTTCTTTGGTAGAAATTTACAGTTGTTAGAACAGCGGATTATTTTTGCAAAAAATTAAATTTTTGACGATAGAACATGAGTTTTCGACTAATTATTCCTTGAATGCAAGGCCAAACTAAAATATTCTCGTTAAAATCCTTACCTCGAGACTAATGTTTTATGCTGTGTATAGGAAATAGATGCAAATTTGTGAGTTTTCGATTAGAATGAAGATTATCTCTTTCTTAACCAAAAGAGGAAAAAGGGTCGATCAAAGCTGTGGTGGCTATCTGCACTAATGTGCCTGTAAACTTCAAATGTCCAGGAAAAAGTTCAAATAATTAACTGCGTCATTCTTTTCATTCTCCATCCCCATTATACAGTAAATTGCTAAGTATCCTCCAATGAATAATGCCTCAGAAATCCAATCAGAATTTTCGAATTAAATTTTACATAAAAACCAAATTACTGAAGGCAATTTTTAAAATACCTCAACATCAATGAAATTCTAAGTACTTATATAAGAACATTGCGTAATGTTCGAGAATTAATAACATTTTATCATTTGAGAAATAACGACAAAATAATATCAGTAATTTATCACTAGTGGTCCAATATTTTTCATTATTATTCGATCAGTAAATTATTAAATTTGGCACCGTAAAGTAATATTTTACATCCTTTGGTAATTTAATAATTTTAAAATGGTACATTTAACAATAGAATTAGCGATCCATGACTTAAGTGAAAGGAAAGAAAATGATTTCTTTCACTTTAATTCATTCCAATAAGATAAATAATAAATCCCAGAAAATTATGAATAAAAGAATCAATCAATTCAGTAGCCTTCAAATGAGAGAAACGATATTTAAAAATGTATATATTAGCTCCTCTTTGAGTAATTTTTCTAAAGATATTCTATATCCTGGCATTCACGAGAAAGAGTCACCATCAGATGGATGAAGACCCATACAGAGAACTGCATAACGGTAGCATAAAAAATTAAGGTTAATTAATTAAGTCTTACGAGTATTTCTTAGAGCAATTAAGTTATGCCTAGAAGGATGTTGTGCTCGAGAAAAATAATGACTTCGGTTGATAACTCGTCAGCATAAGAAAAGGTTTCACAATAATTTGTAATGATATCAGTACATTTGGAGACAGTAGGATAGTACAGTAGGAAACTACATTGTTATTTATGCACCTATGAATACCTCGTGATTAAATTATTCTAAATGAGGAACTGTGTAAAAATAAATGCGAAGGTACTGTGATCGCAGACGTACTTTAGAGAGAAATTCAATTGTACGCATTGCTATCGGTAGGCAATCGGGGATAACTCGAAGGGGACGTGATTTGGCACGCGCGGAGCCTCAAGAATTTCTTAAGACGATTGCGTAATTTAAAGAGAATTTGAATTCGGGACTGGCCATCTTGGGTTCATTAGCAGTTCCAGGAATTTCTCATCACGCTATGAGAACCGTCGATTTNAACAATTTGGATACCAACGTTGAAAGAATCAAAATTAATTTGCCGTGACTTCGCATTAGGACTCCATGATGGCACAAGGAAAAGTCCAACTTTTACAAACAACTATATTTATCGGAAAATAATGGTTTCGACTCATAGATGTACAGCATCTGATGATGATTCAATAATTCAAAATCATGGTCGTCCTCTAATGAATATTGTGGCTTGTAAAAGATTTTTTCTCTTCCTTTATTAATCGCCAAAATTAAACCTGACGGTTAGCTTTTCAGTAAAACTACATATATACCAATGACTTCTCAAACGTCCTAATAAATCTGTTTGTTCATAAAATGGTTAAAAATTAAAACGATCTCAACTTCTCCCTGAATATCTGAAGCGAAAAATTCTAACGGCATGATCGCTAATTTTCATCAATCAAAAGTTTTAATTTGAAACCTAAAAAGTCAATTTATTCATTATAATAGACTACCTTTCCCAAATATCCTCCCTTCACGTAGCTGTAATCTGAAATTCAAAATGGATCTTAAATAGTTTGCCCATTGGTAAATTCTTAATGTATACATAGTAACAAAAAATGCATCGAAGTTTTTAATGCATTTCAGAAATATGGCAATATTTGATTTTCTCTCTTTTACCACGAGAATATTACGTCGTAACTCGAATTTCCTGACGCCAAAGTAATAATTGAATTGAAACGCGTCAATTTAACGAAATGATATGCAAATGATAGAGATGCAAAAACTAGTGGCACCAAATCGAAGATGCACCTGAAATTTAAAAACAATTTTAAGCTGTAAGATTTTTGTTTAATTAATTGAGCATTGAATATCTGGTTACAGATCTTTTCTTGCCACTTCTGGCACAGGGAAAATCTCCGTGAAGGACTATTCTCAACAAATTCAGTTTACTACTTCAGTAACGAATATCTGAGTGATTAAGGGGAAATTATATTAAGCTTACACATCGGATATCTCTACTAATCATTTCTCTCAGATTAACTTATCGCCAAAAATTGAGGTACGGGATCTTACTTAATGGAATGTCAAGCGATATACACCGATTCTCGACAGGCGGTTCGCGGACCATAGTAGTCCATAGTTCCCTCAGATATTTTTTCATATTTAAATGTAAAGAAGATTGCTATGGGCGCTAAACTCCCGAAGTTACGCAATGACAGCCAAGGAAAAATGTAAATTAAAATTAAATGGGAATTTACACCCCTACCACGCGCCGGAAGGCGGCTTGCAGGGTATTCATCTACATCTACATTAGTACCCTGCAAGCCGCCTTTCGGCGTGTGGCAGGGGGTGCAAGCACCATGAATTTACTTCGCTAATATATTACTTTCACGTATCGTTCGCGGAAAAAATGAATTCTTGTATCGATTCGTTTTAGCATCTATTTCTCTGATCTTTCTCGCAGTGTCTGAACGGCCTATGTAACACCGGTACATACATGCATGTATAGGAAAGTTACAAGTTTTTAATTTTCAGTTGCTATGGACAAAAAATAATCATGTAATCTAATCTCGATGAGCAATTACATGGAGAATTTTATGAAAAAGAAGTAAAGGTTTTCAAATTTCTCAAAAATTATGGGAGCTCCAATAATCGAGTGGAAAGTAATCGAAAAAATATTTGTTGGTGGCCCAAGCGCACAGCTTATAGGAGACCGGGGTTTGCTCTCTCAAAATAATTTTCGTACCAATTTAACGAAGGCTTTAGTTTGGCCACTTCAAATTAACGGATGTATAGGCGATGATAAACGTAGTACAGTATAAGAGCAGAGATAGCCAATAAAAAAAATAAAGTTTATGTTCACTTTGTCTATGAAGACGCGAAGAAAGATAAAACATCATTGAAAGATTTTTAACTAGGCAAATAATAGATTTACGAGTACTTATATTAACAAGAATGGAATACATTCATCGTATTTAAGCTTTTCAATGAGGAAAAGAGTACACTTCAGCATAATTTTCTAGGCTTTTCCTCTAACACTTGCCAGCGGCGTGCGAAAGCTATTCCCTCACGCTATGGCACAACTAAGACGAAGATTATTATGCTAAAAGCATTTTAAACACACTTCTGCTTCTAACGTAAATAAAATTTAATTG
Organism: Ladona fulva; assembly: GCA_000376725.2. Taxonomy (NCBI): domain Eukaryota; kingdom Metazoa; phylum Arthropoda; class Insecta; order Odonata; family Libellulidae; genus Ladona; species Ladona fulva. Next base: position 588,400 of record KZ308393.1, read on the forward strand.
ACTCCTAAAAAGGTATTCATAATTTTGAAATACATTTCGAGAAATGATTCCATAAAAGCCATATTTCGAAAAATGATCGCGGGTGTATCCGTACATTTCGTAGTTAGAGAAGTTGCCTAGAGCAAGAAAAAAACTAAAGATTCCCGCGATCAATTAAGAAGCTGTTAGAGTGCGATGTCTAGAGGCAATTCAGTTGCTGGAGCTTTCACCTTTTGCGTTACGTTACGAGTGTATGACTGGATGATGGAGGAATGGACGCTGCGAAACGGGAAGAGCTCTTTCTGGGAAGCGTTAGACGGGGAAGCCCCGGAATTCGACTGTACCTCTAAACTATTGCGTGCCGCGCAACACGAACTGCTGCAAGGCTTTCACTAGGAGGAGGCTAAGCTACGTCTCGCTCGATGACGCGTGGGAAGGGCTTCCTTGACCCATAGAAGTTCAGATCCGGGGCCTACTACTCCAAGCCCCAAGAGATATGCTCAACAGGTGGTCTATTGTATACCACCCCCTTCTTTGATACGCCACGAGCTGTTTCACTGATTTACGAAGGGAAATGAATGAATGTTTTTTTAAAAAGACGACTCAAACTTCATGAATAAGACAAAAACTACACGTTTGTAACATATTTGAGCCAAGGTACATTCAACAGAGATTCAATAGGCTGAAAAAATATCACGCTTCAATATGAAAGCGTTTTAAGAAAATAATATANAATTTTGACAATTTATTTTCTAATTATTTTTTAGACGATTAACTAAATTTCCAAAAAACATCGTTTGTTTCTTAAACGCTTTTTGGACGTATCTGTACTTCGAAATCTCTCTTTAGAGCCACATTTATACCTAACGATTTATCGTACGATTTTTCTTATCGGACAAATTGGATGGCCAACAAGAGGTTGAACCCCTATTAACCCTTTCTATTGGCCAATCTATCTGTACGATAAGAAAAGTCGTACGATAAACAATTAGGTGTAAAATGGGCTTTACCCAAGTAGAAATAGTCGTCAGATCTATTACTTAATAAATTGATATTTCATTCAAACTAATGCCAACGGTCTATTGTTCGTCTCCGTAACATTCATACAGACCTCTTTGACTGATTTATCACCAATTAATTTAAGATAAACCTCACACAAAATGTCATTTTCTATCTTCCTGGCTTGTAAAGAACTACCTAAACTTACTCCAAAGAAGTTTGCGATAAAACGCTATACATTTTTCTCTAGATTTTAACACGTCAATACGATGCGTAGATATTTCTACTACTACAACCGAGAATATATCTTTTGAGGCAATTAAATACTTCGAATCGCTGAAAGGAATCGGAAAGAAAACGAACAAACCTATGGAAATGTTATAGCAACAAACGTAATAAACATTTGATATAATAATCCGTATACCAGGTACAATTACAGAATATTATTGCCTCTGCCGTTAAAAAGCCAAGTACAAAAGAGTTTAAAATTTATTTTCCATACGCATTTCGAATCTTCTAAGCGCGTTAAGAGTGAAAGATGAAAGTTCGGATATTTTACTAACAAAATCACTCTCCATCTTCCACTTATCTCTCTTATATCCCAAGAGATTATCGGTAATGACTTATTTCGGCAAAACCCATCATAGAAGTAGTAGCATTGTTAAAAGTGCTTCGACAGTTTAGGTCACATAGCACATTTAGGCCCTCACTTTTGGGCATTCGAACCCGGGACTACGTCTAAAAGAGGAGAACACACTATCCACTTGGCTATCCGGAAGCCCACAAGACTTATCTCATTGTGAAACTCTCTTGTAATTTTATTCATAGCGAAATAAAGATAGGAACAAAATATTCCGGTTTCCACAGAACGTAATCTCTTGTAATTGAAATTTAAGAAACTACTAATTTTTCGATGGGAGTATGTGCGATATGATTTTCCCAAAAAGCTGATTTCTTCGTGCAGATCTCTTCTTTTGTTATCTGATAACTTCTTTCTGGATGTAATTTTCCTTTGATATACCGCTTAAATATCTACTTCTCAGAGAGACAGGTGAGAACTCTTTAGTAAATGAGGGAGCGGGATGGATACATCGGCTTTCTACATCAGAAATTTTGCTAAAAATTAAGGTCAATGGGATCGAAGGTAAAAGTCGCCATCATTCATTCATAACATTTCCACGATCATCAATTTAAGTGCAGGCCTCTCGCAGGCTCTTCTACTACCTGTCGATTTTTTTAACATATACCATAGTAAGTTGTCGTATCATTTTAAGTAGCGAAAAATTCTAACGGCATGATCGCTAATTTTCATCAATCAAAAGTTTTAATTTGAAACCTAAAAAGTCAATTTATTAATTATAATAGACTTATTATAAATGTATGAAATGTCGTTCTGGAATCATGATATCATTTAACTAAAACTTACTGGAAACAGTTGTGTTGAACCGTAGATGGCGTGAGGCATATTATTTCATATCCGGGTGGAATTATGCTTAAACTAAAGGCTAAAATATTAGAAAAAAAAGAATAAACGCTTGAATCCCAGGGAACGCCAGATGTGGAGGAAGTATGAGGTATCAAGAGATTGCTTGACTATAGTTTAATTATTTAAAATTTAGCCTAGCATGGATGATCATCAGACAAGGGCAAAATAAAAATATAAGAGCGCTAGATTCAAGAAATATATTACTATCGGAATATCTTTGAAAAATTCGAAGTAAGTTAAAAAGAAACTTAAATAGGTAGCTTCTTCTTTTTATTCTACACACACATAGTAGGCCTTTCTCTCATTAATTTTTCCCTCGAGCTGTTCTGCTTTTGTAGAAGTGTTTTCATAGCTTAAGGTGTAATTTTCCATTCAAATAATAATCTCTGAATTTCTCTAAAACTGTTCACTCCCTAGAATAGTTTGGTTACAGTATAGTAGGAGTGGACAAACATAAGACTAAATTAGCGAAATAGCTCAAAATATAATATATAGCATTTTTATTTTATCGTAAGTATCATCTATCTATTTAGTTCACCTTTAATGAAACGGTCTGGCATTTTTCTATCACGAAACACTGTAGAGTTATTTTCAAACTCCTATGAAAAGTAAATAGCATTGATCACTACGCTGATATGTAAATGAGTTTTCGCATAGCTGATATGTTTATCTGTGGAGATATCCTTAATCCCTGCTCTGCTGCCTTTCAACACTTTTCGGTATACGCTCTGTAGAGCGCGTGATGAGTGAAGTGGTGAATCCACTATATCTCTTACCCTGAATCAAGTTGATAGTTATAAAAAAATTGAAAAATTTCACAATTCTCATTATGAGAATGTATTTTTTTTCATATAAATTTCATGAGTTATGCAGGAATGCGCGATCACAAAGAAGTATATTAATTATTTATTTTCAAAAGATGTTCTGGAAACTAAATGATAAAAATATACTCGGTAAGGATATACGCTTGCAACGGTTCCTTACTGAATATTTGACTTCTGAATTTGACGATACTCTCAGTAATCTTCAACGAGAAAATTTCAAAAAAAACTTAGAACGTTATTATTGCAAATACAATAGAATTGAAGGAAATAATTGAAAATATCGCGCAACATATTGCAACTATCCTATCTCGCTATACTCCTACTCTTCCACTAATATATCTTTATAGGTTTTAAGTAAATGTAATAAATTTTTAATAAATAAATAATTTAATTAATACATTTCACTGCTTGTTAACTTTCTCTCTCCCGTTTGTTATAAACTTCGTTTATTTTGTTTTACTATAAAAATTGTTGAATAACATAATCCAAGATAACATCAAATTCTGTTATTCATTATGCGGGCTAAAACGGAGCCGCATCTCGACCTCCTTTTTCAGTTAGTTGCCTTGTCTCAAATCTTATTTCCACACATAAATTCCCATGGGAAAAAAGAAATTTCGGTTCCTTCTTGGGTTATCCCAACTCTTACAAAAAGCCTTTTTGAAGTAGAAGATTGGGGCTTTTCCATCCTTCGTCGACTAATTAGTCATTGTTTCTCATTCGCTGGCGCCCGTAATTGAGAAGACGAGGCGGTACTATATCGTCTTGTTTCATCGCTCTTTCGCCGTCGAACAAAGTGGTAAAATCCTTCATCCGCTTATGGTCATCACATTTATGCCGACACAAGCTGCGATCGACGAAGTATCGAAGGGTGACTCTCGCCTGTTCAAGTCTCCTCCGTTATCTAACGATCGTTGAAGTCTCCGCGTTCGATGTCGCTTTTGCTTTGAACAAGACCACTCATTGAAAATACTAAAATGTTTCGTATGCGCCACAACAAATAGAGTTAATACATACTGAGTCTGTTCTACTTGATGGATAACCTTTTGAATAAAATACACTCTTCAATACCTTAAGTGTCTCTTTTCGTAAAAAAATTCACTTTATCGTTCAGCTTATTAGGTCGGTATTTAGTGCAATTTCACTATAATTCACTTCCGAAATACAAGAAGCATCCTTACTTCGATATGCATCAGCTCCGAGTAAGGCATACCGTTAATATTGAATGTTATAGCACATAATAATTGGAAATCAAAAAAATTCGAAGCATTGATATCTCACCAATGAATCACACTATCTATCCGCAACGGTACTGGAAACGTAATTATTAGTGTATGGAAATTGAACTCTTTTCCTTTGGTTTATACGAATGGAAATAATACTTTGCGCAAAACAAAGGCGAATTTTACATCGTTATTCACCTTGAAGACGCTTCAGTGAATACCAAACATTCGATGAAGGTTGTTCTCCAATCTTCATTTTTGACGCTCCTCAAACAGAATGATTTCCACTTAAACGGAAGATATCCACATCGCCGCATATCGATTACCGAAAAAACGTATTTAACGATCCCATGACACTACGAATTCAAAGAGAAACTACGGCGATATTCTCAGGAGTCGCATAATGCTAGAGAAGAAACAAGATAAACTGATTCCGATAATTGAAGGAACGACACACTCGCACAAATCCATAGTGCACGGGGAGGCGTAACCCTTCGACACTCGATAATCTCCTGGGTCCTCCGGCGCCGCACACTGATCCGCATCAACAAAGACAAATCGGAGGCTGCACTCACCAGATGCATTCGCGCGCCGTTCCTCCGCCGCATGGCCAACTACTCCCTTTGCGTCGCACGCTTCTCCTCCCTGAGGAGGATGCACAGGTCGCCTCGGCAACCAACCACCGACCCATCGCAAGTCACAGAGCAAACTGCTGAGAGCGCGCCTCTTTTTCGGCATCCGTGGAGAGAGAGTGAGTGTGGGAGTGGAGGGGGTGGATTCGCGCAGGGGGAGGCGGATGGGGAGCGGGGCGGGAAGAGAAAGGGCCGCCGCTCCTGGCAGACGACGTCGGAGGATTTCGATGCGAGGGCGACCTCTTTCTTCCCTCACGTGAGCACCCTCATGGGCCGCCCTCCTTCCATCGCTTCCTATAAGCAAACACATCCCCGAGTGAGCTTAGCCAAGTCAGGGCCGGCTTCGCCAAGATCTTGCCAAGCAAGGAAGATGAGGAATCGCCGCTAATAGAGCAGAGCGCAACGGTGTATTTGTGGGGTCGTTTTGCATATATGTAAATACGTATTAAAAATGGAACGAAAGTATGTATGTACAAGTACAGCTGTGCAAGAGATATGTATCTTAATGTTTCGCTGAAGTTCCTATTAATATAAATGAGAAAATAATGTAATTGAAGTCTCACTTCTTAACATAAAAAGGAAGACGTACAGCAAAAGCAGGGTTCTTTATCATATATTTTTCATCAATCTCGGTGTCATTGTGTTGTCCCTGCGCTCATTCGCTGGTGTGTGTGTATACTACCTAATTATTTTGTAAAAGGGACGATAATACACAATATTAACCAGTTTTCCTTCACTTGGAGTTACCGTCAGAGTTAGGACTAATATTGTCGGGCCTGGGGAGAAAGGAGTCAACGAATCGACTTTAAAGACATATCACAGGGGCGTAGCCAGGATTTGTCTCTGGGGGGTGTTCTGAGCCATGGAGGAAACGCAAAATTGCCCACATTCTAGGGGCAGGAAAGCTTCTGCCCAAATCAGATATATATGTATATACAGATGGAATTAGATTGATATATATTTGCGAGTCACCAGTGGCATGTGTAACTGTAAATGTTTAAACAATTACAACTTACCTACCATAACCTTGTTTTAAAAACTCATCTTTGGCCATGGAGGATTCCTAAATGAGACCTATCCCTAATGCTGGATAGGAAGATCTGGATTTGTCACTCCACCATTGGCCTCCAAGATCCCTAGATATCGCACCATGTGACTTTTTCCTTTGGGGATACGTCAAAGGATTAGTGTTCCAACCATCAATGCCTACAACTTTGGACGAAATGAAGTTGAAAATCACGAATGCCATTAAGAACGTCAATCCCATATGTTAGGGAAAGTTTTTCAGAAATATGAATACCGCCTCGATATTGTTTCAGTTAGTAGTGCGGAAAACATCAATCATTTATAGACAGTGTGGGAAACACAGTTTTGTATATGATTGAGAAATTCAATAAATACTGCTCTCTGAAACTCCGATATACGTATTGGGACACTGTACTGGGTTAAAAGCTGCAAGAAATCGTTTGCTATTGACGTGGAGAAGATTTTTGCAGATGCAGGTTAATCTTTTGAAAGCTTTATCATTTGGTCGTACCTGAAAAAAAAGTTTCTACTCATTTAATAGGTGGTCTATCAATACTTCTTCTAATTTGCCCCATTTCATTACTCCCCTTTATTTCGCTATACAAAATTTGCAAACTGATTAAGAATCCAATCACGAAATGGCATATAGTAACATTTCTGCAGTTGAAAGGATAAAATTCTTTAAATATGATGGAAGTCTTCATCAACCTTCTGATGAAGTCATCTTACCAGTATTCTAGCTCCAATAATATCCGTCGTATTTTAAGTGACCATCGGTGCTCATATGTAACGCAATCCATACTTGCCATTTCCGCTCATTTAACTGATCAGTGTTATTCCTCTCCGATTTGGAATTCTTGTCAGGCCCCAGCAATGGGAACGTGCCAGGAAAAAGCAAGTAATAAATTCAAAAACCTCACCTCTCTGGGAAAGCATTTAAAAATACACTCTACTCAGATGTTTAGGCTTAAATTCAGTATCACGGTGGTCGACTGAGAGGAATCATATGTTTTATTTATACCTATAAATTTCACAACGTTAATTTGAAACAACTCTTAAAATTATTTGATAATCTCACACAAAGCAGGGGGAATTTTCAGAGATATAAGAAATTCATCCATCGCGAACAACCAATTTAATACGTTTGCGTGTTGACTTTCACGGATTCCAAAGTTTTGAGTCTGAGCCTTACAAAATCTGCTATTATTTTCAATTTTTTAATAAAATATTTCGAGCGAGAATCATCTTGAGTGTAAGAAATGATACGGAGCTACATTTTAAGACCTCAAATCATCAACGATTTAAACAGCCTTTATCATGCTAAAAACTAAAAGAAATAAAGAGATTTAATTTTACTATAAATGAACGTAGATGTGAAGAGTTAGCATTTAGAATTATTAATTTTGACAATTTATTTTCTAATTATTTTTTAGACGATTAACTAAATTTCCAAAAAACATCGTTTGTTTCTTAAACGCTTTTTGGACGTATCTGTACTTCGAAATCTCTCTTTAGAGCCACATTTATACCTAACGATTTATCGTACGATTTTTCTTATCGGACAAATTGGATGGCCAACAAGAGGTTGAACCCCTATTAACCCTTTCTATTGGCCAATCTATCTGTACGATAAGAAAAGTCGTACGATAAACAATTAGGTGTAAAATGGGCTTTACCCAAGTAGAAATAGTAACGGCGTCGTCAGATCTATTACTTAATAAATTGATATTTCATTCAAACTAATGCCAACGGTCTATTGTTCGTCTCCGTAACCTTCATACAGACCTCTTTGACTGATTTATCACCAATTAATTTAAGATAAACCTCACACAAAATGTCATTTTCTATCTTCCTGGCTTGTAAAGAACTACCTAAACTTACTTCAAAGAAGTTTGCGATAAAACGCTATACATTTTTCTCTAGATTTTAACACGTCAATACGATGCGTAGATATTTCTACTACTACAACCGAGAATATATCTTTTGAGGCAATTAAATACTTCGAATCGCTGAAAGGAATCGGAAAGAAAACGAACAAACCTATGGAAATGTTATAGCAACAAACGTAATAAACATTTGATATAATAATCCGTATACCAGGTACAATTACAGAATATTATTGCCTCTGCCGTTAAAAAGCCAAGTACAAAAGAGTTTAAAATTTATTTTCCATACGCATTTCGAATCTTCTAAGCGCGTTAAGAGTGAAAGATGAAAGTTCGGATATTTTACTAACAAAATCACTCTCCATCTTCCACTTATCTCTCTTATATCCCAAGAGATTATCGGTAATGACTTATTTCGGCAAAACCCATCATAGAAGTAGTAGCATTGTTAAAAGTGCTTCGACAGTTTAGGTCACATAGCACATTTAGGCCCTCACTTTTGGGCATTCGAACCCGGGACTACGTCTAAAAGAGGAGAACACACTATCCACTTGGCTATCCGGAAGCCCACAAGACTTATCTCATTGTGAAACTCTCTTGTAATTTTATTCATAGCGAAATAAAGATAGGAACAAAATATTCCGGTTTCCACAGAACGTAATCTCTTGTAATTGAAATTTAAGAAACTACTAATTTTTCGATGGGAGTATGTGCGATATGATTTTCCCAAAAAGCTGATTTCTTCGTGCAGATCTCTTCTTTTGTTATCTGATAACTTCTTTCTGGATGTAATTTTCCTTTGATATACCGCTTAAATATCTACTTCTCAGAGAGACAGGTGAGAACTCTTTAGTAAATGAGGGAGAGGGATGGATACATCGGCTTTCTACATCAGAAATTTTGCTAAAAATTAAGGTCAATGGGATCGAAGGTAAAAGTCGCCATCATTCATTCATAACATTTCCACGATCATCAATTTAAGTGCAGGCCTCTCGCAGGCTCTTCTACTACCTGTCGATTTTTTTAACATATACCATAGTAAGTTGTCGTATCATTTTAAGTTAAATATGTTGTTATTTATATATTTATTATACAAAAATATTTAGTTTATTTATTGTAAATCCTATTCCGAATATTATCCTCCTCTCTGTATCTTTTCATTTCTATCTTCACAACTCTACCTTTTCCCCCTGCCACACGCAGAAAGGTGGCTTGCAGGGTACTTATGTAGATGTAGATGTACCTTTATTGAAGACAGCACTAGTGTCTCAGAGGATATATACGATATATTTGGGATATAAGATTTATATCTCAAATAAAATATTTGATCTCCTCAATACATTCATCCCCATTTCGATGATTGTTTCCTTTCCTTATTCTCGGTAATACGAAACATTTTCTGATTGCTTTATCTAACAAAGAAAGGACATGACTCTCCTATTTTGATAAAATTTGGTTGCATGATAGTTCTTAAAATGCCTTTCATCAATTACCCAACTTTTGGATGTATAAACTCGATAGTTTAAATGTTTAATATTTAATTTCCAGAAATTGTCAATGGTTAAAAAGGTTTTTCGACGACAGAATGCAGAAAAATGTGTGCTAAAATTGATTTAAAATATTACTTCAATGAGTTTCTCATGGAGAGTTACTAATAATCGGAAAAATAAATAAATATAGATACGATGATGATTATTGTAGAAAATGATACGATCATAAATGGAGGAACCGCAAAATACGGACATACCTGAAAATTGGGTAAAATAAATTGAAAAATACTTTGTAGAGGAGTAAAAACTATCAAAAACGACGTTGAATGGAACCCGGTAGCCTAGACAACCGAAGCAAACAGATACCGACTTGGCTAAACGGGTCGTCATGGAGGGAGGCCTGAATAACATTTTTTTATTTAATAACGCTTACTTCTTGTTTATGAAGTAGGCAAAAATAGAAATCGATTTCGTTTACCTTTTTTGACTTTGTGAACATTTATATTGCTTTCAGTCGTCGGAAAGCTTTTTCTAACATAGTTATTTTCTAGAATTATAATATCATTTACGCTTAAACTATTGAGTTTCTACACCCAACAATCTTAAAAGGCATATCGAGTATTATCATCCTACCAAATTGTATCAACCTAGGAGAGTCACAAGCTACGTCCTCTCCTTGTTAGAAAAGATGTAAAGATTTTTTGATTGCCTCGTTTCCAAAGTAATTTCATCAGATCTACGATGCGTCGATCTATCTAAAAGTCACTGATTTCATCATCTTTTCTTTTGTTCTCATTTGCCTTCGATTCACATAAAATATCGTAAGAAGTACTTTTACACTTGACTCCTCCCACCTTTTTCTCATGCCAGAATCTCTGCACCGCCACTCATTCATGTTCCCACACTTTTTCTTCATTTATTCATCACTAAAGCGGACCTTTTTGCACACTATTCACCAACTAAATTATCTCAATATCCCTCATTATCTATTGGCATTTTCGTTTTCGCTAAAAAAGGAAAAAGAAAGCATCAAGGCAACTCGCTGCTATTTTAGCTTATTTCAATACTTCTTTACTTCTTCTATCCATCCTATTTAAGTACTACATCGATACATCAGCTAATTTGTTTTCGCTGTTTTTCAGACTCGACCAACGAATATTTATATTAAGATCTCATTTGGCTGACTCGATCTTCGTGTATTCCAACAGATTTGTAAAACAGTTCTAAGAAAATCGTGAGGAAGTAATAATACGCCAAATGGACACATGTATTTCATGAAATGTAGATGGCGGTTTTTTTGGTTTAATATTTTCTGGACACTCACCAAATAAAGAAAAATTAGATGGGATTATTTTTGGATCCATGGCACTGAAATAAAGAAAGGAATTCTAGACTTGCTTGCGAGATCCGAATTCCAGAAATCTTTGTCTTAGTTTGTGTAACTACTGCCCATGATGTTTCTCGCGAACCAAAAAGATCTAATATCGTGGGCTTTGAAGGGTTACCATATGATTTATTCTTTGAGAATATAACTATAATTTGCGATACAATCATGTCATAGTGAAAAATCCCCTGCTACTCTCCGAAAGGAGGTTTGCAGCGATAATGTGTAGATGTGTGGTATATATATATCTAAATCATAGAGGTAAATATTACAGCTAAGATGTATGTATAACAATAGTCAATCGACGTTGTCATCATTTTCCGAGTGTAATGAATAGGAGTAATCACATACGCGCATTGGGCGATTGAAGATGAAACCGGGACTGGAAAAATAGAACTTATTCACCGGTACGCATTCCTTACCTTACAGGATGACGCAAAGTGGGAAATTCCAGAAGACTTAAGGAGCACATGGACGAAAAAAGGGATGACAGGCGTGCGAAGAGAAGCGATACATTTCCAAAGACGGCAAAGGTGAGAACAGGGACGTGTTCCGAATGGATAACCGATGGAGAAGAATACGACCGAGAAGTGTTTCACAGGTTGGACTGCCGATGAGGTTTTCGCGAGATCTCATTCTCTTCTTAGTGAAGATATCACCGACATCCATCTTCAGCTGATTGGAATCATTAAGGAACATTTTCCATCCATTGTTAACCACAAAGAAAATTATTGATCTAGAAATGCTACAGGCAATCGAATTAAGAACATGTGTCACGGTTAATCTCTCGCTTTAAAAGCAATCTTGAAGTTGAGAACTGAATTATATTTTTCTGGTTGGTGTTCTTCGTAGTGATCTTCATTTATGCTAGCATAAGTCATTTTATGTATTTCTGAACATCATTGAAATATTGGTACTGCAATGTAAAATTTTAAAGCAAATAAAATGGGCAGACAAATTCTTGGCTCTACACATTTCAATGTAGAGTTTAAAAGGACGATATTCATCCAATGAATAAAGGCTTTCATCATGATGATCATGACTGAATTAAAAAATACGCAGTATCTGTAAATTCAGAATGCGATAGAAATTATCAATCTAAGAACTGTTTATCACGTTAATCTTTGAAAATTACGATTACTGTTGAGATTTAAATAATAGTAAGAAAGCTTTACCGCATCAAAGTTATCAACCTCACCCATATTACCTATTTGCATATATATTAATTATATAAACTTGATTGAATGAAAGATTGATCAAAATGCTGATGATTTAAGATTTTAAAAATTGAGGCTAAAATAAGTTTCTGAATGTCATGCATGACTATGTATGTAATATGTAATATCTTTATATTAAAAATTAAAAAATCTATTCAGTTTCAAAGCTTTTAAGTATAAGGATTTAGATACAAACAAATGGGTGTCTAAGCCCTCCACTGGGGGTTTGCTACTTCGACAAAACCGACCGTTTTACAAGTAGAACGCTAAAAGGTTGAGGTGAGCATAGCAAAACATTCATTGGCAAATTTGAATTAACAACGGAGATAAGGGTTGTGTTCCAAAACCCAACTGATTTACGGAGACGGAGATGTGAAAGGGAATGTAGCTGGCCATGGCGGCATTCGCGTATATCCCGAGGGCCAATATGTCGGCCCACTCTCAATATAAGGGTTAAAAGAAAGCATTAAAAGCAATACTAAATGGGAGAATAGTCTCCTTTTCATGTTCTTGAAGAAAACGTATCGCAAATCAATCGTAAAAGTAAATATTCATTTGAAAATAATTCTCGTTAATTTGAAATGAATGACATATTTACAATACAATACAAACGTTCACTAACTTGTAGACGTTACTTATCATTTCACAAGCCTATTTAGAAAATATCCATGCCAGTATGAGGTGTTAAACTTACAAGCTTTAGTAAATTCTTGCTTCAGATTCATCGTTAAATAAAGGAGTACAATTGTATGTACTCCAATATTACCGAAAAGCTTTTCGTTGTTACCATCAGTGTTCCGTCTCCTTCTTCAGATTCACCCTCGAGCAGTTTAAGGCAAAAAGCGTAGAGGTATCAAAAAGGTATTCGAATCGACGAAATGGATTTAAGTGCAACAGAATTGCGGGAGAATGGAAGCAGAAAGTAAATGGAAAGGGAACGAGAGATGATAGATTGGGAGAGGAGGTGAGGGTGGCGCCTTTAAACGAACTTGACATTTGATTGTGTCGGTGGCGCCAGTCATCGGGGAACGCTGCAACTAAAGCCGTTCCTTTCTCCCTTCCATATGCCGGGATTTTATGCGGAGGAGGGGAAGAGGAAAGATGGAGAGAGATTATTTCGGAGAGAAAGAAGTGTTTGCGCACAAGGATGGGTCCTTTCATTTTTTTAACGACTTGTTACTATAAAACTCCTCTCAAATAGCAGTATTCTCTCTCTCGCAATTTTTTCATCGCTCTCTCCGAGACGGAATTCGCTTGTCTGAGGATCATCTCTGCCTTGCGCAACTCCGGATTCCTCCGGCGACGTGCGTGTGGACGACGAAACTCTTTCGCGGTAAAAAATCTTGCGATATCCCATCCGCCTGTTGGATCAGTAAGCCGCAGGAAATTCCCTCGCTTTGAATGGCCGAGATTCTCACAGAAGGACGTGACTATCGCAGGACGACGATCCGATTCCACAAGCAGCGGTATCTCACACAATGATAATAAGCTTGCCTAGAGAACCGGAGTTTATAGGGTGAAAAGCGAAATTCGTAGTAGTAGTATTGTTAAAAGTGCTTCGACAGCTAAGGTCATTTCGCACATGAGCCCCCACCAGGATTCGAACCCGGGACCGCTTTCGCCGAAGTCGAATGCGGAGCGAAATTCATCCCCAAAATGAAATTCTCCTCCGACGCGAGACTATAAAGCCCTAATTTAATTCTATAAACAATAAAATGGGATGGGAGTTTCAAAGAATGCTGCATATAGTTGTAATAACATCTGTGAAATGAGAATATTTAACCAGGAATGAATTTTGATGGCACCTAACATGTTTTTCCTTTTGTGATGGATAAACATAGTTGTAAGATTTTCTAGAGTCTAATTACAACGACAAAATGTCACCAATCTAACACCGTTACTTCCCTGTTGGCCAATGTTATTCCTTCTTCCATCGTTTTTCCTTTATAGTCACTCCTGAAATCAATGCGTTTTGGCAATTATTGTTTAAGAACACAAATGCAATAGCAATGGCATTTTTATGTTGAACTTTTCCTGTTGTTTGTTGTCTAAGGTGTCTTAGGAATCAGGCTGTATTATTTTTTATTGTATTATATTTTGTGTGGGACCTTAGAACCGGAAAATTCAGTATTTCAGTAGGAGTTAAATTTTCAGCTTCATGTTTATTATATCTATCAGCGTAGCGCACAGATTTCTGGGCTCCATTACAGGAAACACCAAAAACTTTAGAAATATTTAAACATATTTAAACACTGTAATGCTTATCAGTGAGACCACTGCTCGAATTTTCATCCTGTGTGGTCTTCATATAACTATGTACATAATAAAGGTTATGAAAAACTCAGAATCAATTCATAGAATTAATAAACTTCAAATTAGGCAATAAAATGAATAATCTGTTATATCCCTTTCCTTCCTTAACCTATCTACTCTACAAGATGGGCGCATAATTTCATACCTAATCTTGTTGCATTAAATAATTCGTGGCGATATCAAATGTACAGCTATCCTTTCCAATATTCGTTTCCATGTACCGGTTAGGTGGCAGTTGGTCGAAGGACAGCCGGTCGATGGGACTACCTATTGCTAGACTATTCGTCGTTGAGACAACTAGTCGAAAGACAGCTTTTCGAAGAGACTTCTTGTCGAAAGACTACTCGTTGCCGAGTCAACTCGTCGACGGAAGGGAATATTATTATTTATGGTAAACTTATCGGTGTGTTATTTTTATTATGGTGTAATGAGTTAAATATTCATTATAATAACAGCATAGTCACTACATTTTACGAATTCTTTAAGGGAATATTAAAATTTATTTATATATTATCATTTATTTATTAACTTATTACAACAATGACAATAACACGCCATATTTCGGGACCCCAATCAAGAAGATTCTCGGGTGTCCTCACCGATAAACTGCGTTATAGATTGCCTCCATCCTTGTGGCGATCTATTAACCAAAAATTGATAATTTCTAGTTATGTGATGTTTTTATGGAGAATTTGTTTCTGGTTTATAAAGAATTCAAGGAAAGGAAAATCACGGCCACGCTCTTATGCTGCTCTATGAAAACTGAAGGCTGTGAAACATTTGTAAGTATAAAAGATGAAGGAATTAAGAGACCGATTCAATAATTTTGTTTTCCAATTTCTCTTCCGCCTATTTCTGGACCAATACTTTCAAAAGATATATCGTAAAGTATTCCATATGTCTCAGGCATACCCTGATGAAACATCCATCTATTATCATTACAACGAAATTAGGTCATTATTTTTCTTATACTCTCCTGAATTAATATCTCTGCCACACAAGCGTTGGTTCGCTTTTATTGATGATCAGATCATGTTAGTGATGTTATAAAGCTGTGCAGTAAAGGTTTTGATTATGAGTGAGTTGAAAACTATTTTCTATGAATCTTAATGGAAGCGATTATTTTTAGTTGAACAGGTCGCTCATGTAATCGCTCCTTAAAAGTATTTTCTCCGTCACTCGATTCAACGCTATCCTCCATTTGCAGGGCGTTAAATAAGTCATGCGCAATGATTTACGGTCCTTGTCTAATAAAACTGTCAACAGGGAGAATACATTCTTGCGACCATTAGCATTTAATGGAAATATTATCTATCGCATGCTACAAATTCATGTATACTTGTGTTCCTACTCGGTGAAGTTCAACTGATTTGCTACGTTATTAACTGACGGTGATAATTCATTCTTCGGACATGTGGACGGTGATAATTCATTCATCGTTTTCCATTCAGAAATAATGGTGCAATATACATTCTCGAGATATTTTGGAAGTGATTCCTATACCGAAAGAAATAGGATTCCACGTTCATACTGCGGCTTATTTAGTCTTAATTTCGTGCATCCGTGGACTCGTAGGGTAAGTAATTTTGCATATCAGTTTATCAGCTCTGCTCTTAATGTCCACACCAGCTGCACGATACCATAGTATTCCGTTTGGAGAAACACCTTACTCCAAATATTAGAAAATTACTCTTAAGTAGAAGGAAATTAGAGGTAAGATTGCAAACAGTGAAGGCGGGTTTGAAATGAAGTCGTTAAAGCGAAGCGCTGCAGCGCTTCGCTTAAACAGCGCGCTGTTTCAAATTGCGATGGGTGACGTGAATCTAGTATGACAAAGCATTAGAATCAATACAAGTTGTTCAATCTCGAGATAACGATCAATATTATAAAATCATTTTTAAATATGAAATTTGGCGAACCGATCATCGTCATTAATAGCTAACTTCTGAAATTACCAATATTAATTATTAATAGAATCCGCTATTCATTTAGTCACAAATAATTGACGTTTTGACTTATGACTTTCTTTTTAACTGTTCCTAGCTCTATGATTTATTTAATGATGTATGTGAACAGTAAAATCAAATGAATAATCTACAGAAAGTAAATGGAAAGGGAACGAGAGATGATAGATTGGGAGAGGAGGTGAGGGTGGCGCCTTTAAACGAACTTGACATTTGATTGTGTCGGTGGCGCCAGTCATCGGGGAACGCTGCAACTAAAGCCGTTCCTTTCTCCCTTCCATATGCCGGGATTTTATGCGGAGGAGGGGAAGAGGAAAGATGGAGAGAGATTATTTCGGAGAGAAAGAAGTGTTTGCGCACAAGGATGGGTCCTTTCATTTTTTTAACGACTTGTTACTATAAAACTCCTCTCAAATAGCAGTATTCTCTCTCTCGCAATTTTTTCATCGCTCTCTCCGAGACGGAATTCGCTTGTCTGAGGATCATCTCTGCCTTGCGCAACTCCGGATTCCTCCGGCGACGTGCGTGTGGACGACGAAACTCTTTCGCGGTAAAAAATCTTGCGATATCCCATCCGCCTGTTGGATCAGTAAGCCGCAGGAAATTCCCTCGCTTTGAATGGCCGAGATTCTCACAGAAGGACGTGACTATCGCAGGACGACGATCCGATTCCACAAGCAGCGGTATCTCACACAATGATAATAAGCTTGCCTAGAGAACCGGAGTTTATAGGGTGAAAAGCGAAATTTGTAGTAGTAGTATTGTTAAAAGTGCTTCGACAGCTAAGGTCATTTCGCACATGAGCCCCCACCAGGATTCGAACCCGGGACCGCTTTCGCCGAAGTCGAATGCGGAGCGAAATTCATCCCCAAAATGAAATTCTCCTCCGACGCGAGACTATAAAGCCCTAATTTAATTCTATAAACAATAAAATGGGATGGGAGTTTCAAAGAATGCTGCATATAGTTGTAATAACATCTGTGAAATGAGAATATTTAACCAGGAATGAATTTTGATGGCACCTAACATGTTTTTCCTTTTGTGATGGATAAACATAGTTGTAAGATTTTCTAGAGTCTAATTACAACGACAAAATGTCACCAATCTAACACCGTTACTTCCCTGTTGGCCAATGTTATTCCTTCTTCCATCGTTTTTCCTTTATAGTCACTCCTGAAATCAATGCGTTTTGGCAATTATTGTTTAAGAACACAAATGCAATAGCAATGGTATTTTTATGTTGAACTTTTCCTGTTGTTTGTTGTCTAAGGTGTCTTAGGAATCAGGCTGTATTATTTTTTATTGTATTATATTTTGTGTGGGACCTTAGAACCGGAAAATTCAGTATTTCAGTAGGAGTTAAATTTTCAGCTTCATGTTTATTATATCTATCAGCGTAGCGCACAGATTTCTGGGCTCCATTACAGGAAACACCAAAAACTTTAGAAATATTTAAACATATTTAAACACTGTAATGCTTATCAGTGAGACCACTGCTCGAATTTTCATCCTGTGTGGTCTTCATATAACTATGTACATAATAAAGGTTATGAAAAACTCAGAATCAATTCATAGAATTAATAAACTTCAAATTAGGCAATAAAATGAATAATCTGTTATATCCCTTTCCTTCCTTAACCTATCTACTCTACAAGATGGGCGCATAATTTCATACCTAATCTTGTTGCATTAAATAATTCGTGGCGATATCAAATGTACAGCTATCCTTTCCAATATTCGTTTCCATGTACCGGTTAGGTGGCAGTTGGTCGAAGGACAGCCGGTCGATGGGACTACCTATTGCTAGACTATTCGTCGTTGAGACAACTAGTCGAAAGACAGCTTTTCGAAGAGACTTCTTGTCGAAAGACTACTCGTTGCCGAGTCAACTCGTCGACGGAAGGGAATATTATTATTTATGGTAAACTTATCGGTGTGTTATTTTTATTATGGTGTAATGAGTTAAATTATAATAACAGCATAGTCACTACATTTTACGAATTCTTTAAGGGAATATTAAAATTTATTTATATATTATCATTTATTTATTAACTTATTACAACAATGACAATAACACGCCATATTTCGGGACCCCAATCAAGAAGATTCTCGGGTGTCCTCACCGATAAACTGCGTTATAGATTGCCTCCATCCTTGTGGCGATCTATTAACCAAAAATTGATAATTTCTAGTTATGTGATGTTTT
>KZ308393.1:612726-642557 GCA_000376725.2 Ladona fulva
TATATATATATATATATAAATCTCAAAAGTAATTCGTCAATGGTTTTTAGTTTTGGCTCCTCTTCGTATCCTAAGACTCAATACCGTCCACTATTATACCACTTTTATGGAATTTTCTGGCTGTTATTCGCGCTAGCCATCTTGGTTCTTCGATGCTTAGTGTCTTGTTGACGAGGAAAAATGTAAGCACTGTTATATGTTTTATTTAAACTTTCTTCATCCTGTTTAGGAACTGCTACGTATGGAGCACGTGCGATATATTTTGACCTAATCTTGCAATCTGTTCGCCTGGTTTAATATTAATTACAGTGACCCTCGGCCGAGGTTGGTTGGGAAGCTCTTACGGAGTCAACCGCTTTCCTGTCATAATTCTCCGAATGCATCAGCAGCTGTAACACTTTCGCAGAGAAAGCGCTAAAGTATCTGAAGCTGTTGCGAGATGCTCCCGAGGAGGCTGACCACATACGTAACGCCTTGTCGAAAATGAAACATCATCAACATTAAAACATCAAAACGACACCTTAGTTTTCGATATACTTATTGGCCAAGGGTCGAATAGTGTGTTTGATAATCTTGATACTCTTACAGCACTAAATTATAAATACAGTACACTCTCGACTATCCGGGGACGGATAATCAGGGTAACGGATAGACTAGAGTCCACATGAACAAGAACGAATTTATTGCTTAATTTGACATAGCTGTTAAAGAAATCTGGTTGGCGATATTGAGGTAATATAGTCTCATTGTCGCCTAAGAAAATTAAATTCCGTTAGTTATTCTTCTACTGAAATCATTAAATCAGATTCTGACTCATTCCCTAACTGGTTGACTTGATTTAATCCTAATTTTGATAAATATAAAATGCCAAAATTTGTATCAGCATCAATATATTTCAATAAATTGATTTTGCATGATTATTTGTGCTATTAAGCTACATTTACAAACGTTTAATTATTTTTCTCGTTTTAGTTCACATCTTACTTGCCGGAAAATCTCAAGTCAAAGGCATTACGGTGACAAAAAGTAGCCTTTGGGGAAAATCTTGCGCTCGATGTTGTACTTCGTGTAGTTGAAACCTTGGTGTACTCACTACGGATATTCGAATTCGAGTATGAACTTAGAGAACCAGCATTTGAAAATAGTACTGTGAAAGGGGGTTCGGCGACCTGTCGAAATAGCCAGCGACATCAGAAGGAAGAAAAGCCCAATAATCATTAACCTACGTCTACATTTGTATAATGCAAGCGTCATCATGTGGCAGTGGGTGCATGTACCATGAGTATGCTTCAATAATCGATTACTTTAGCGTATCATTCGAAGAAAAAAAAAAACGAATTCTTGAAACAACTAATTCTTTCATCTGTTTTTCTGGCAGTATCAGAACGGCCTTTGTAACAGGGAGGACGCATAATATCGGATATATCTTCCAAGAACGTACTTTCTCTGAACTTATAAAGTAAATGAAGCCTTTGTTAAATCTTTTGTCTTTTATATGTATAAGAAGATTTAATTTGCAATTAAGATGCAAAATGTCATCAAGAAATATTATAAGAGGGATATCAACAGGTATTTTGGAATCGATAGTAAAGATTAATTTACACTATTAAAGAAAAACGTTTTTACTGCTTAAAATGAAGAAAGACGGAAGCTACATTTGTTTTTGCTTGATTTGACGAAAATACATAAACTTAAAATCTTTCCTATGCTAATTATATCCCCAGGCTACGTCTCGAGAAAGCCGGGTTCTTAATGACGCCCTGAAACTTACATCTTCGACCAAATATATAAGATTTTTATAAGTATAAAAATTATATCCCTCAATTAATGCTGTGACTGGAGTGGAGATGCAATCCAAGCGATAAAATAGAGGAGTTGATTTACTTCGGAAACGATTCGAAATGTAGATAAGGTCTTTTCGTTTCGTTTCACCCTTAAGAAATCGAGTTTTCTCTCACTTCAAGGCCTTCGCCTAAATTAGCTTTTATTATTTTGAATGAGAAGTTGAATTGAATGATTAGAATTGAATTGAATAATTAGAGACGAAAATTAGATTTCGCAATAGTAAGAATGTATTTACAATTAATAATAATTTAAAATAAGAAATAATGGAAGAGTACAGTAGATGATGCTATTATCATTCTTATCCTAAAAGAAAACAGTGATTTGATTTTTATGACACATGTATTGTTCTAAATGATCAAAGAAAGGAAATCTCAAACTTCATCACCAAAAAAATTTCTTTCTTCCACCCAATATTCCCAAACCCCAAACAACTGAAACGAAGATTATTAAAACTTTACTATTTGCTCACAGTACAAGGAAATACATTTCCAGTATTAAATAAATAGAAAATAATAAATGTAAAAATATATAATTGATTTTAACAAAGTGCTAGAGCTTAATGACAAATAAAAAAATTTCAAACTAAGAAGCATTCATTAATCTTAGACAAGATTGATATTAAGCTCGACTGTGAGAGTTGGATCGGAACTTTTCAAGGGACATGATGAAAATTACTTAATTATTAGATGCTTATAGTCAATTTCGAAAAGGGAATAAGAATCTTGCTAAATTGAAGTTATGTGCAACAAAAATTTTTCGCTGTGAAATTGTCTTTCCGTGGAAGTCTAACCTCGAACTTCTGTAAGTGACACTACAGTTAACATTAAAATAAAAAGTAAGCTAGATAAAATTCTAGATGAGAGGATTTTATACGTTAATTAATTGCAGAAAACCACTGGTATTTTAAACGATACAGAGTCAGGGGTAATCTTGTGGTAATTATTAATATTAAAACGCTCCATTAGAATGAACTTTTACTACACCACACAATATAATATAAATACGGCCATGGTTTCATAGCGTGGCTACATCTTCAGTTCAGTCTTCAGACCTGAAGATGCAGCCACGCTACGAAACCATGGTAGTATTTATGTTATATTGTGCGGTGTAGTAAAACTCAGTTATTTTAAGGAATATTCTTAAATTGAAAAATAGGAAATCGAAAGGACCTGATGAAGTCCCCAGTGACGCTATTAAACTGGGAAATAATGCAATAGTGCCCTACCTTAGAACATTATTTGCAGCAACTTTAAATAACAACTGCATTCCTGATGACTGGACTAAAGCGATCGTGATTCCGATTAGGGATGTTACGGAGGTGATTTTATCGGAGGCGGAGTCGGATTCGGAGGTTTCAGGCTCAGACCAAATATCCGTGGTAAATAACAATTTCTCGAAGGTATTTATCAATGCCGAATTTCATTTACTTCGAAGTTTTAACTCCGTTAAAACTCCGGTTTGATAGTATCGGAACCAGAGTCGGATCCGGAGGTGACTTTTTACCGGAGTTTCCGACCTTTCGGATTCGGAGTCGAAGCTCCGTTACATCCCTAATTCCGATACATAAGGGAGGTTCTAAAACGTCAGTAGATAACTACAGGCCTATTAATCTAACCTCTCAAGTCTGTAAACTAATGGAAAAAATTATAGCAGACTATCTCCGTGAATATTGGAGGGAAAACGACTGGTTAAATAAGAGGCAGCACGGATTCAGGCAGGGATATTCATGCGAGACGCAGCTCCTCGGGTTAGTTCAAGATATTGCCGAAACTATGGATGAACGAAATGAAGTTGACGCGATAGTCATTGATTTTGCAAAGGCCTTCGATAAAGTACCGCACGACCTACTCCTGGCTAAAGTACGCGAGTTAAATGTCGACCATCGGGTAGTACGCTGGATCGAAAATTTTTTGAAAGAGAGAAAGCAGAGAGTCAGAATCGGCGACGCTTATTCGCAAGAGATTGAAGTCACCTCGGGAATTCCTCAGGGTAGCGTCCTCGGACCATTGCTATTCTTAATTTACATAAACGATCTTCCTAAAAATATTAAATCCGAAATTAGGCTTTTTGCTGATGGTTGCATTTTATATAGACCCTCAAGTTAAAGACATGACCGAGAAATCTTACAAAGCGATCTTAAACATTTAGCCGGATGGACTAAAGCAAATGGTATGGTGATCAACGTACCAAAAGTCTGCTGCTCTAACTTTTGCACCCTACTTATTCGGGTTTACGCTTAAAATGCGTAATTTTGTAAGTGTGTTCAAATAAGTTAAACAGCTTTGATCAAACAAACTATATACAATCAACTCTCTCTTCGTAGAACCTAGAGATGTTGCTCGTCTCAGTTTCCCTGAGCGAAAATCTGTTATCGCGAAATAAAAATTCAGTAGAAACAGAAATACTCCTTGAATATTAATGGGATCAATTAGTTGACTTTGATTTCAATTAGGGTAATAAAATTCATCGATTATTCTTCGGGAGTTATTGATTAACGTTGGTTCACAAAAGAGATTAGCACTTGTTTAGCCAGCCCTGATTCCAAGTCCCCATTCTAGCGACGTCAATCATCTAAACAAACACATTAAGCGTTATATATAGCACTTGGGACAGTAAAGTAGCACCTTAGCTTTTGATATCCTCATTTCTAAATCTGTAAAAACCTAAAGTCGACCTTGTCAAAAAAAATCTTATGAAACATATGATGTAAACAGGCGTCTCATATGATAATTAGTGAATTCTCTTGCGGTGTGAGGTACGTGCTACGATAACAGACGACCAGTCCCTCTTCCTAAGCGAGTACCTTCACTTTCTCATAAGAATCCTGGGAAAGGACAAGGCGGTGTGTATCCTTGACCCTTGAAAAGGAACTAATTTGAGAGACGGCTAATCGGAGCGAGGAATCCCATTTGGCGGAGAAAGGCAAAGAAAGGGGCAAAAAAAGATTTGGGAAATGCGACTCCCGTTATCTCGCAGCTGAGTTGAGAAACCTGAAATTATATTCTCACGCCACTTTCAGCGATTTGTTATATTATGTCGGCCAAGGTTACGGAAATAGGGTTATGCAAAGTAAACTGCGTGTCTATTTACTCATGATATAATGTCTTCATTTGTATGCCATGTACATGAATACATTCGCTCTTTTCGTTTGTTCGATTTCGACCAAACTTTCACCCTCTGCACCGAGTTTTAAAATTGAATGTCCGTATGCGATAGATCCAGTTGCAGAAATTGTTAATTCGATGAAATATTTTCTTGGTATTACTCGACACTTAAGAAGGGTGAGCACAGACGACGAAAAATTGTCGAACCTTAAGGTAATCCTCGAAGAGAAAGAAAACTTCAATGATATAACATAACCATCTACATCTACATGAACAACATGCTTCATTCCTTCCGGTGTTTGGCAGGGGGTGTAAACACCCAGCGTTCCAGTTACCTCTTTAGCTTATTTTTGTCGTGTAACGTTCGCGGAAAGAATGAGTCTCTAAAAGACCCCTCCTACACTCCTCGCGTCTGTTTATGTTATTCTGTGGTCGCATAATACCGATTACGTCTTCCGCAAATGTATTTCTTTGAATTTACCCAACAGTCGCAGACTAGCTTTTAATTTACTTTCTTTCAAGGATTCTCGACCTTCATCTGAGAGCACTTGCTTAGTAAAAGCACTTACGTTTGCTTTTTAATTTTAACAAATCGTAGCCCCTTGCGGTGCACTTTCTCGAGTACACGTATCATCCGCTGGATCCTATATACTCGCCGCATACTCCAAATGAGACCTAAGGTGAAATAAAATCGCTCACTAACCTTTTCATCGCATATACTGACAATGCGTTTCATAAAGCCGAGCATTTTAGTTGCCTTACCGTAGATTTTTCGGATATTTGTGCTTCCGTTTTAAGTTGTTTGTAAAAAAGTATTCCGAGGAGAGATGAGATATTTGTAATAGTGATTTCCGAGAGCTGACTTGAATGCATATGTATTCATTCCCTTAATTTTTTCCGGGTAATTCTGACGCAATTGTTTCCTTCCAAAGAAATTAACTTCAAAGCATCAAATACGAAATAAACCATTCAAATAACATCAAATTCAAAAGAAACCATTAGAAAAAACATAAATGTACACTTTATCCCAATATTCTGATAATTCATCGTAGTGATTAGCAAACCTATAATTTATCCGATCCACCCGTTGATACTCCAAAAAAGTTGCGTGTCGGAAATTCGCAGTCTTTAGCGGATAAGGATTTGTGGTACGGACCGAGTAAGGATATGAAAATTTGTATGCATGCAGGTTCTCGTATGGTCTGTTTTGTTGACAACAGTAATATTTTGATGTTCCAAGCATCAAAAACGGATCGTACCAAAGATAACTAATGAAAGCAGAAAAATAAAATATAAGTAAGCTTGATAACCTCGCAGTTACCACTGACAAGTTTTAGTATGTTAAATAGTTTTACTTATGGTCTATCACCATCAGGCTCAGAAAAGTAAATTGTTTCAATTTATGAGACTGAAGTAAATGAGAAATGAGAGAGATTTATAATTGTGTTACGGAGGTGGAAAGAAGAGATGTGGAAATCTGCAATTTATCCTACCCAACCGGCAGATATCAACAAGAAAAGTTGGGAGTCGGGACAGATAATATATTTATTTTGCCATATAGTGTCGGACAGTTTTCAATCTCTTGCGAAAATGAATTGGAAACGGGTCGCGAATCTGTATTCATGGAGATCACTAATTCAAATATAACGTAAAATGTCAAATGGGCACTACAACATCAGGTGAAGAGACCATAATCCAATCATTCATTCTACAATTTAAAGTTGAAATTTAACATCCAGGCGAAAATTTTCTCTCACTTTTTAATGAACGCATTTCTGTACATTTCTCTCTCTCCTTCTAACGTAGCCATGTTTGCTTCTATTGCAGGAAAATATGGTGATTATCGGTAAATTTAAGTTAACAAGCCCAGTATACTTCCTGTTACTACAGTACGTACTCCTTAGATCAAGCCTCTGTCAGTCAGTTAAGTCGCTGTGGTGCTATGGGGGTTGTCTGTATTCCTTGAGTTCTGATTTAGTTCTCTGTTTTGTTTCAGTACTGAAATACATTACTTAATGTTACCTAATCATTGATTCGTTTACATTGTCTCAACACATTCGCATTCTTTCCATATCAATTTAATCCATTCCATTTTAATGTTAGTTAATTTTTTTTAATGCGTCCAAGTTATTAATTATTACCAAGTTTACAGAAGAAAAAAGATTTTCCGCACGTTTTAATATTTTATTTACAAATTTTACATTTTAATACAAAATTAAACTTCCGTTTTTTAATACAATACAAAGTAATTACGTTTTAGCACTTATTTACAAAGTTTTTTCTTTTCTGTGATACGGTCTTTCACAAAGTAACGCCCGAAGAACACATTGATTTTATTTCCAAGTTAATTATATTACAAACTATATTCGCCACATTTGGGCCCTCTCTGTGGTACTCTTGTCATTCTTCATCTTTTACTTGTCTTATTTTAATGTATTCACCCTCTCGTCAAAACTTGTCTTGATGTCTCTCGTTTCACTAATCTGCAATTCATCGCAGGAGGTTTAAATAAAGTCTAATTCCTAAAGTCTTACTGACTAAAACCGCAACCTGAAAGATCTTAACCCAATTTTAAAAAGCAAAGCAAAATTTTAACCCAAATATTTCCATCTCTCAAAATTTTCTAAAATAGAATCTAGCGAAAGGAAAACAATTTTGACGCATACATCTTACTATTTCAATTTGTACAATTATTACTTGAACGAGTAACATACATTTGAAAATATGCTGACCTTCGTCAAGTGGAGCTGAGGATAAACAAAATCAATGAACAGCACCGAAATGATTCTTTAGATAATGCTCATCAAATTATAATTGGTAATCGTCACGATTGGATCGTTTACTCTCAAATGTAAGAGTGAATTAATGAAGAAAGTTTTTTCGTCAGAACGATGCGAATGAAAGCGATAATTTTAAAGAGTTCCAATAATATTTTTGGATGGTCAAGTCCATGAAATACTTTTGCTGATCATGAATGATTGTCGATATAAGGGAAATTTCTATGGGTCATTTTCCACCATAATTGCAAATTCCTTTTTGGAAGTGTCTCTCAATTAAATTGGAAAATTGAATTCTCATCTAAGCAATGGGAAAATTATAATATTAAGATCTTACTGACTGATTTGCTTTCCATTTTAATCGTTATTATGAAAATAAATAGGTTGAAACACTTTCACGAGTCGTCGTATTTGGTCATTATAATTTTCAGACTGCTTTCTAAGCTGAAGTTTCGTCGAACAATCTTCATGGATATGACCATAAAATCTGACACATTCTCAAAACATCCTTTAATTAGCAGATACGTTAATCCGAGCAAGTGTGCAGTACTCTAAAATTGACGAAATTGCTAGTCGTCATTGACAAATTGCTCCAATATACCATATATAGACTACTTATGCCGATCATTTTAATAATTGATTTCAGGTCACCAAATGTTATAATGAATGTAGAATATAAATACTCTGCACAGTAGTAAGAATGTTGCCTATAATTTCCTCAATTGCCGCAACGCGCGTTTGCTATGGGTCTTCAGGGCAATAATGCGGTGAAGCAGTTTCCGTAACTTTCGAAATACCATTTATCAATTAAATTTATTCCTTTCTATTCGATTGTAATCAAAATGTTCGTCAATTTCTATAAAATAATTCTTAATAAAGGAATTCTTTAACTTTTCAAACGTGTCATTAAAAGTATTACGAAGCATTATAATTTGGAATTTCTACAGCTTTTTTGAACCGAACAGATTCAATTACTTCCCGTGGTATCCTCCAGTCTATGTAATTTAATTTTGCTTATTATTATACCAGGGAATAAACGAAATTAAGGGGTTGACTTTCGAATCAATAAACCGGAAAATAACGACCTGCTGAGAGTAATAATAATAATAATAACAATTACGAATTTATTTGGCGAATTTTAGTCTTAAAAAACCACTCATACAATTAACCTTTTCACAAACAACCATATCGTAACCAGGATTTGAAGCCGGGACCTTGGCGCTGCTAGGGTAACACGTTAGCCACTACGCTGCCGAGGCCGACAAAGAGTATCAGAGTATGGAGTTTCAACATCTCTAAAGAAATGTGCCTCCGCTGAACTACACAGCTTTCAGTTTCCCAGTCCTTCTCTATCATAAAGAGCCGCGTTGATGACTTTTAGCACGTTTTTGTAATTTGGAATATTTTCCGGAGACTTTTGCAATTTCAAAGCCTTGACAGGTGGAGTAGACGTATATGTGTTAGGTTAGCTGAGAAGCAACGCGGTCAAACGTGAAAAGGCTCAGCTTTTTGACCCCTCGAGCAATAGATGTTTCTAGTTTGAGATGGATAGTGAGAGGGGAGCAGATATTGGGAAGAGCAAATCTCGTAATAAAGCGGTGCTATGAGAGTGGATGGGTCGGTAGATGCGGCGAATGTCGCGTTTGCCTCGAAAAGGTCGTTCTCTTACCCAATGTCCCTCTTTCGTCATTTGACCAAGAAATGGATCCAGAGTTCTAAACTGGAAGATTTCGAGAAGCCGTTTCTTTGGCGTTGGATTTAAGGTGGACGCCCTCGTGTTATGGAATAACAGGAAGAATCGCTGTCTGCGGATGCCTCCTTACTATAGACACTTCGCCCAAACACGTTGAATTTCATTTAAATCACGACGGAGAAATCGTGAGAAAGATTATTCGAATTTTAAAAGGGGCTTCGAATAACGCTTTTTTTTTCGAGCTACCCGAGAAGAGAGCGCATAGTTTTATTGGAAAAATAAATTTTCAGGGAAGATTTCTGATAATCTAAAATTTTAAAAATCTACGGAGGCTGCCGAGATGTTGTGGAAATCCATGAGAAAGGAAAGATGTATACTTTTTCACAAAATTTTTTACTAAAGACTGCCGGTTTCGGTGTTACAATGCCATCTTCAGATCACATTCTAAAGATCAACTTACCATCCCCTGAAGCGTTATTTCATGTTCCTCGTTGATTTTTAGTGTGTGACCTGACAATGGCAGTGTAACGCAGAAACCGGTAGCCTTTAACGAAAAATTTTTGTGGAAAAGTATATATCTTTCCCCTCTCCCTATCCAAAGTTTTTACGTCAGTTACGGTTTAAATCTATTCTAAAATTAATATTCCTACAGAAATTCTATAATTACCGGCTCTCAAAAATATATTTGGCATATATAATATATTTGATATTACACTTTCAGTTTTTGGGAATATTTTCCTCTAATACGTACTTTCAAGCAATCTTTAGTTTTCCCGACACAAAACTATCGCTGCCTTTTTGTGGTAAAAGACTAAATCTATTCTAATTTTAAATTCCTTACCGTATTCCAATATTTCAGAACTCTACTGATGTATGTGAGACGATGATCTTCCAATACGTGATTTTCGTGAGTTCGCAACTTCTAATCTTCAAATAATAGTTGAATACATGAATGAAATCACTCGGAAACGCGAGTACTCTAAAATACAAAGGAAATACTCAGTAAAATGAACATTCTCTAGCGATACTTGGTGGAGTTTCATATCAAATTAAGTATTTGATTGGAAATTTTGCTATTCCACAACAGTATGTTCCATTTTTGTACATTTCACAAGTTCTAGTGGAACAATAGGGCCTCCGGATAGCCGAGTGGGTAACACGTTCGCCTTCGGTTAAAGCGGTCCCGGGTTCGATTCCCGGTGGGGATCCATGTGCGAAATGACCCTAGCTGTGGAAGCAGTTTTAACAATACCACTTCTACTCTTGGAGAATAGTACAAATTTTGTAATTAAATACTTATTTTGAGTGGTCGGGATTCAAAATATTTTAGATATTTTAATCATAAAGTTCTAATTACAGTTTTTATATTCAAGAAAGGAACATTTGAAAAATCGCCTTGGTGAGTAAATGAGGAGACAAAATTGGATGAATAAATCAGACTTCATTGATATATATACCGCAAAAATGAAGTTTTGTCCATTCGAATTATGCATTCGCATACATCTTAAACTCACATTAATAATCTCATAGGCCTAAATTCAGTTTTATTGCCAGGAATTATGAATATTTAGACATAGTGTATATGATTTCCACTTGAAGTGCCTCAAATCAACTGTTGCTATTGCTTGCCACCAGTTATAACGCAAAGAAAGAGAGCAGCTATTCTTATGCCGTTACACTCAATTACACTTGATAACCTTATTCACCAAAAGTATTTAATTTCTTTTCATATGTTGACCCAGGAAATGTTTTGTTGTAAATTATTAATGAATCAAATGTTTAATGGTTTAATGTCATAATTTAAACAAGGCAAAACTATGCGATTGTTCAAGCGGTAAATAATTCATCGGAATTCTCCATGTCTAAAAACCATCGCAGCTCCCTAGCAGAATGTTATAGTTAAGTTTCCAAGTGCATTAAATTTAAAATTGAGTGATTCATGCAACTATGAGAAAATGTTATTTTTTATCACATGATGATATTTTTTCTTTCCTGTGAATAATTATTCACAGGAAATATTAATTAATGTTAATATTATGTTCACTGCGAACGATTTCAGTTATGCAGTTAGCTATTTTCTTGTTAATGGAGTCTTTTTTTATGTTTATCTTTGTCTAGAATTGAAAATAAACCTGTGACGGTAAAAGCTCAAAAAATCATTCCCTTTTTGGAGAATTGCTGATATGTAATTATCAACCAAAATGGAAAGTTGTGTAAGTACATCAGCCACATAAACAAAAGAAATAGTAGGTCATAACATTTAAATATCATTAACTGATTTTACGCGTGACTCTCAGCTGCAGCGAATGTTTCCACACCGCTGCTGTGGAGAGCGTACTTTCCCTCATCTTGCAATTTCAATTTTGTGTAAGAAGAAGCGAAAAATTAAGCAGAATCAAACCAGAAGGAAAAGTCCTTGAGCGAGATTTCTGGATGCCGTTCGAGGAAAATTCACACTCGCCTCAGGAAAACATTGGAGAGAGCTTGAAATGGTATTCCTTTATGTTACTCTTGTAGGCTATGCGAATGGAACGAAGTTTTGACCTCAAATCTTTTCAAACGACGAGCGTTTTTGGTACCATCATATATAAGCGTGTTTTAATATACCAAGGGTTCGCTTTTGCGAACCATTTCTGACAACTTATATGAAAAAACAGATGATGCTGTAAATCTTCGTCTTCTCTGAATAATCAATTGCAAAGTTTAGCAAGTTGTGGTGATGATTAAATTGTATCAATACACTTTAAAAACACTTGGAGGTGGGGCTAAATTGAGGTATTCGTAACCTTGAGACTTACACGTAACTATTTTTATGGAATATAGGATAGTACATCTACATTAGTACCCTGCAAGCCGCCTTTCGGCGTGTGGTAGTATATCTCTGTAATAGTATATCTTTGTAAGCAGACAGTTGATCGAAATATAACGCAGGTACAGGGATATGATATTTAGGTAGTGATTCATTAATTTTTGTGGAAACCCGTTCTACTCAACCCATTAATTTTTCTTTTACTCATTTAAGTATATATCATTTTCAATGTATTACCTTATTTTAATTATCTTTTTCATTAAGTCTCGGACGATCATACAATTTTATGTATGATGAATGCCTTTCCGGGTTCGATTCCCAGTATCGGCCATGAAATTGACACCGAGCATTGTAAAATTTCGGAAAGCAACCTGAATTAGTATTGAGGTAAAGGTGTTAAATTTTGCAATTTGAAGTTGTGCGACTAAATCCCAAGGAATAACAAGTATGAAAAATAGCGACATGACTGGGACTCAAACCCAGGTCTCCCACTTTCCGGGCAGGTATTCTAACTACTGAACTACCATCTCGCGTCTCTTACACAGTTTAGGGAATGCTTTTGAGCAAGGCGGGCAGTCTCCAACTTAGCTGCGAATCTATTACGGTCTATAAAGGCCAATAAGTTTGCGTGGGAGCAAAGTTAAATAATTATCATTAAAATGCCGCTTTAATATACCAAACGCCCTCGGCGTTTGCACCATCTACTTAATTTAGAAACTAATCCGTTCATTCACGTTAATTCCCCGCGAGCCTCCAGACGGCGTATGCTAGGGGGTGGGAAGACACCGAATTCCTTAATTAGCTACTCTAATTAGATTTGAATACCTAATTCTATCAAAAAAAGAGACCTGTTAGTGTTGTTGTTGTTTAACAAGTGTTACATCACTTATGAGAAGGATTTTGATAGATGACCGATTTGAGCTATATATCTCACTCGAGAATCGATTTTGAAAATAAATTACTATGCTATAAAACTGTTTTTGTTTCTAAAATTCGCTTTTTTCTATCTGTTAACATCTTATCTATAAATCCATTGGTGTAAGTAAAGTAAGACCTATGATACGACTCACCAAAGAATATGAAGTAGCATAGAAAGAGAAAGAAGAACATACCTTGAAAGAAGTTTTCCGAACAGAATTGACTTCACACGCCTTGATTCCTGCACTGACGTTCACACGCACTCGCTGCTTTGCTGACTGGCACACTTTCATAACCCTGATCACACTGAAGAATTATTCTCAATACCTGAGTGTCCATCACAGGGGCTGTAAAAGAAATTTTAGAAAAGGAATCAGTGAAAATTATCTTGCCATTTTAGGTCTCAACAGAAGCAATAAGAACAAGAGAAAATATCATAAATTAAAGTATTGCTCTGTATTGTATTGGCATAAAGAATCAAAAGTCTCAAGTTATGAAATGCCATTGCTCCATTTCATTGCATTGCATCGATTTTGGGGTCTAGGTTTCGCTTTATTGTGATCTTTTAAGACCTAAACTTCCAAAAATCTATGGTTTTCATCCGGAAGCTAAGTATTTCAGTTTTAGGGTAGAAATTCAGAATTCGTCAGCAGCGGTGTTAGTGGTCGGTAAATATTAGTTGAAAAATCTTCCAAGTATTTCCGTGAAAAAGCAAAACACCATGGCCCTGGTTTATGCAATTCTGCAATAAAGAGGGCGTGAAAAATACTTTATGTTTTATCAGAATATCCACTAATTGTAACTTTAAGTTAGAAAAGCTATTTCAGAGATCTATTTCCGGAAAACTTTTCTACTTTTAAATTTTAGCAGAATCGACTGTTTACTGCAATTGGTCCTTATGCTTGCCAAGGTAATAATTACTCACCACTCTCGTGCTTTCAATCGAGAAGTTCAGAGCATTTCTAGTGACCTGTTTCTATAGGGTGGGCCGCTAAAGATCGACGGATAATATTACCTCTGGACATGAGTACGCCCTCTGCGACCGAACGCCCTGGGCCGCTACCAATGACTCATTGTTACGGAGTGTCAATATGTATTTCTCAGATAAATGGGTTATTTCTATTGCAATGTTGTGAATCCGCGTGTTTGTCGCCGCAGGCTACCAACTGTGTAAATATTATCAGATTAAGTTATACTTGGCAATTAATAATTCTAATTAATGTTTAATTCTGTAAGAACTTCTTTCAATTGAATTCAATGATATTAATTTTCATCTACCTTGCGAGCCGCAT
Source organism: Ladona fulva (assembly GCA_000376725.2). Classification (NCBI taxonomy): domain Eukaryota; kingdom Metazoa; phylum Arthropoda; class Insecta; order Odonata; family Libellulidae; genus Ladona; species Ladona fulva. The sequence goes on from KZ308393.1 coordinate 627,165, forward strand.
TTCGAATAATAATCATTTATTTCGTCATAATTACATTTAGGTACACAGCTAGATCTGTATTAAATAGGATACATGTCATAACAAATGTAATTACAAATTAATCAAGAGGAGAAGAGAAGAATAGAACACTAACACAGTGTCACATATTTTCCCCTTGGCTAAATTGGAGTATTAAAGAGGACTTGGGCTAATTACATAACAAAAATTAAAATTAATAAATTACATTACATTGAAGTACAAATATTAGAGCCACTTAATCCTACAGTTATTAAAACTATATCACATGTATTGCAGTTTGATAAAAGATTAAGCTATTTATCTCTGCTAAGATATCATAAACATAAATAAAACGATTTATAGTTTAAATTCACATTTTCATCGCGTTACACCCTAATCTTACGAACATACTATCACTTGTACAAAACTAATTTCAGAAGGATCGTAACATTTCTACAAGATAAACGAGGTACTTTCTATCCAAGGTGATGGAAATATATAGTGGCACGTTTCGTCAAATTGGAATATCGAAACCATAAATTGTTCATATTACCGATTCCTCGAGAAATATATTCAGCTACTGCTTCTTCAACTAGAATTTGAAATTAAAGAAAGCGTAAATGCGCTGAATACAAATTCGCCCATCGATAACTTTTCAATCCTGTCATTTTATTTCACTGTGAAAGCCGTTAGTAATAATGCGAAAACGAAACCGATTTCATCGGATAACCAAGTTCACTTTTAGATCGCTTTCTCACTTTGAGGTAGATGGGCAATTCTCTGCGAACCGTAAGCTCATTAAAATTCCACTTCATCACTATTTATAATGAGCCGTAATGGATTTTTCCTCAATTCTCTCGAGCACAGAACGATTTTTCAAAACTCCAACATCATTGTCTTCCGTTGGATTTAGTTTGCTTAATTCCTCGTCGCTCATACCGCTAAGACCCACAATGACGTGAATGTCTGCAGAGAGAGTTTAGATGTTTTATGGACCACGACAACCATTCATGGCTACATTCGACCAAATTAGTGTTGTAAATTGAATTGTATCTCGAAAATTGCGAAAGGACGTGGGGCTGCGATAAAAGGATGGAAAGGAGTGGAGCAACGATTGAATAACTCATACGTCGCGGAAATGAATTTGCATAATGATTCCCGAGGCACGAAATCGCTCTCATTTTCTTCCGGAGGATTACCGTGATCCATTTTAAACTGCACTTTCCCTTTCAAATTCAACAGTTTTCCTTTTACACACTTCTACTCGCATCGAACTTGTTACTTCTGATAATGCCTATAAAATACCTGTAAAAGCCGTTTTCATATATTTATACGTGCATAAAAATAAATCCGGCAATTTATTTGAAATTACGTTGCAATTTAGCCATCTGGCCAAGCGACAACGCTGGAGTGTAGTATAATATAAACATTAATATCGATAGTAATTGTCTGCCCATAGACGGGAGGAAACTCCTTCAAAAACCTCCCATAGGAAGTTACGTTATTATAATTATTATTAAACTCTTCATTTGGCAAGGTTAGGGCCATGTGGGCCTCTCTTACACATAGCCTCATAATGTTAGGAGGTTACGTTAAGTTAATATGTTACGTTGTAGAAAAGAAAGCAGGACAAAAAAGTGGTCGGAAAGAAAAGGTAAACAATAGGAATCGCTACAAAAAATGTTAGTGAAAACGAGAGAAGACTAGCATTTAAACAATTATAAAACACATGAACGAACGGGTCTCCAAAAGAAGAAGATAATGGAACAAACACGTTTCCCGCAAGAGCGAAATAAGTCTGCCGAAGATGAAAAAAAGAGGCAAAGCAAAACTCTAAAGGACGTCGCCTAAAGCAATATCAGTAAAATAGTAAACCTAAGAACAGTGTGAAATGTGGAAATTACTATTAAATCCCCAAAAATATACAGTCATGACTATTTCCGTTCGTAAATCTCCTCTAACTGTTTAAACGCTGTTCCTTTAAAAAGAGTATTTTCACAAAAAGATTTAGGTGTAATAATTGACACAAAATTAAATTTTTCTGATCATATTGAATGTGTTAAAAGAAAAAATCTCTCTCTTTCTTTTAGGAATCTTATACCGTTTCACCGAAACGATGCACTCAGACTCTCCATCTCAGTTACGAGATTGTAATCCAGGTCTTTTTATATTGCTTCCTCATATGGACCATGTCAGCCAACTCTCATATTGCCTCCCTGAACCAGGTCTTCAGTTCTTTTGCTAACATAGTAAAATCATTGACAGAATTCTTCCACAGCTTATGTACTAAAATAAATTTCTCTAAGGTCTGTAAATGAAAGCTCAGTGAAATCGGATCTGTCTTTCGTCTACAATATTATAAACTCCCATTTCATATCTCCCGAACTAATGTCACTATTCAAATATCATGTTCCACCTAGGGCAAACAGTCTGTACCTCTTCTTCATACTCCTACATTTAGATTATCTCTTGCACTTTCTTCCTTACTATCTTTCCTTGCTATATCCTACCTTCCTCCGTAGACTCTTTCAGACTGTCGTATGACTTTTATTAACAGAATGTATAAACCATATTTAATGTAAATAATTCTGTATTTTGTAAACATTTCTTTAAGTTAGACTGCAATTGGTCCTTATGCTTGCCAAGGTAATAATTACTCACCACTCTCGTGCTTTCAATCGAGAAGTTCAGAGCATTTCTAGTGACCTGTTTCTATAGGGTGGGCCGCTAAAGATCGACGGATAATATTACCTCTGGACATGAGTACGCCCTCTGCGACCGAACGCCCTGGGCCGCTACCAATGACTCATTGTTACGGAGTGTCAATATGTATTTCTCAGATAAATGGGTTATTTCTATTGCAATGTTGTGAATCCGCGTGTTTGTCGCCGCAGGCTACCAACTGTGTAAATATTATCAGATTAAGTTATACTTGGCAATTAATAATTCTAATTAATGTTTAATTCTGTAAGAACTTCTTTCAATTGAATTCAATGATATTAATTTTCATCTACCTTGCGAGCCGCATTTCGAATAATAATCATTTATTTCGTCATAATTACATTTAGGTACACAGCTAGATCTGTATTAAATAGGATACATGTCATAACAAATGTAATTACAAATTAATCAAGAGGAGAAGAGAAGAATAGAACACTAACACAGTGTCACATATTTTCCCCTTGGCTAAATTGGAGTATTAAAGAGGACTTGGGCTAATTACATAACAAAAATTAAAATTAATAAATTACATTACATTGAAGTACAAATATTAGAGCCACTTAATCCTACAGTTATTAAAACTATATCACATGTATTGCAGTTTGATAAAAGATTAAGCTATTTATCNTCTTCAATATTAATATATATTTTACCAAAATGCTTTTGAATTCATTTTTAATGAATATTTTTACGCAACATGTATCACCTTCATTGCAACTCAGTGGAATTTTGTAACTTTCACAACAGAAAAACTAAGAGTGTATCTCTTTTCCTTAGAAGGAGTTTTTTACCCCGAAAAAACTTTTTTATATAGTGTTATTTTTCCAAAACAAAGGTATCTGTATATTCACAACATCACGAAGTACCTTTTCTAGTACAATAAGCAAATAAAGATATGAAAATTAGTAAATATTGCTTTCAAAGCTTGAATTTTTTGTCCTCCAATAGTTTTGAGCGAATCTTTAGGCATTTTTAGTCCTCGATATTCAATTATAAAAGCCGGGAATCTATTTCTCTCAAATGCTGACATTACTCAATCTTTTCTAAATCAAATCACTTTTTACCTTGTTTATGTATTTCTTCTCCCGGTTCTCTTTTCTTTCATCATATTAGTCTTTAAAGATTTTACGATATTCCTCGAAATCCATTCACAAATTCAATGAAAGATTTCGCATATATTCTCTAATTTTGAGAAATCCTTGTACGAGAGCTGTCTGTTGATATCCACTCATGTCCAAAACTGCATTTAAATGTAATTTTGTGAAACGTTTTATACTCGTAGATATCCGTAACCTTTATGCGGAATTTGAGTTCTTTTCCTGAGGGTCCTCATCGACGTCATCTCATCGAAGAGCACAATGATGACCATCACACAGTTGGACGTTTATTTCCACCTTTGTTAATACGACAAGGATTTATTGCACCCAAACGAATCAATCAGAGAGTGAATGCAACATTCTCTGAGGCATCTCAATGGCAATTGATGTTGTATCAAAAAGGACAATGGATTGACGAGAAACTCGCCGATTCGCCAGTCACTCAGCGATCATTCACTAGTCGACTACGTGATATCGGCCGTTTAAAAATCTTTTAAATAACATAATGAGATACATGATTACTGTGATTTGAATGATCCTCTTCACCATTCCTTCGATTCATGAAGGGTTTCTTTCAGAAAAGGATGTGAACAAGTGAAGACGCAAATAATTCCTTGCTCTAAACGCTCTTTTTAAGTTATCGAATTTAGTGAGCAATGTTTTTAAAAATCTATTTACTGATATTCTGAACACGCAGGGCTCTGGTGAATTGTTTGAGTTAACTGTTAAATGAGCGTGGTGTTTGAAGTGATATCAGATTCTTCTGTAAATTATAGTTGTTCAAATTGTAAATTCGCGAAGTTTGTAAACTATTGTCGTTGATGGAGGGATTAAATACAAATGTTGCTCTTGTTGTTAAAATGATCCCTCTGCTAGACGCAGAGAGGAATCTTTACTCCACGAGTATGTTTCGGCAGTTCAGATAGAATATCCTTAATTTTGCGTGAGGATATTGAATATCGTGAGCTAAGTAAAGAGAGAGAGAGAACATCACGCTGCACATTACAAATTAAGAGGTGCGGAGGGAAGATTTTAAGCTAAACTAATTAGTTTCATCATTGGAACTAAAATCTTTAAGAAAATATATTCAAACGTTAAGAGATTTATAACTGATGTTGGATTTCATTCCTCCACACCTTATGGGCTGCAGGGAACAGGCGAGTGTGCTGGATGCTGCCAACCCTTGTACTAAAGTCAGGGGGAGTTGCCTCTGTGAGGAGCAATGGAGTAAACGCAAAACTGCCAACATTCCTGGGACAGGAAAATTTCTAAAATTTCTACTCTACAAAGTAGAACTTTTTATTTAATACTCAATTTCATAGAGAAATAATGATTTACTCTGGGCTCTTACAGTAAAAGTGTTTTCTCAATGATGTGCATTACTTAGGCTATTTTCATTGAATTTCTTATTTTTATTTTTAAATTCCGTTATAATTATTTTTAAATTCGGTAGCTTGTGCTCATAGCCGAAACTGAGCCCCTTCCGTTAGTTAGTTCCGTTAGTTAGTTACCTTAACACCGAAAGATTGACCGCATTCTGTGATTAATTCCGCTTATTCGTGATTTAGATAACATTCTTAATAGAAGGTATATTTGGGAAATTACGAAAGTGAAAATTATTCATTTTTGAAACTTTTAGGCGTTATTTTCAGATTTATCATTAATTTAAAATTTTAATCCGTATAGATTACAGTTTAAACTGTTGGATAATATGAGTCCTGTTTTTCAGCATTCTTTACTTTCTTCCGGCACGCCACTTTACTTTTTGTGAGACAGTAATAAGCAACGGTGGTTCATTAGATGATGATAAATATTCTTCAATTAATATTCTTATTCCATGTTTGGACGCGTTCTAATCTTATACAGGATTTATATTAATTGGCTTGTGGCTTTCGTTTTCTTTTAGTGGTTCCTTAAAGTTCGTCAATATCCTTCAATGTTATTAAAAAGAGTCTCATTGGTGCAGAATTTAACACCATCCTTCATCATGGCCATCTCATCTCTTTAACTGTAGTAGGATTTGGATTTTTTACATGTTAACTGGGAATTTTCGGAAAATTAAAATTAAGCACAGGAGTGAAATGTGCATCTTGCAATACCAAGAACAGGTCTTATTACCAAGAAGGAAATCTTCATACGATTGCAATGAAGGAATACATACCAATTAACCTCTGATTTGGATCGATTTCTTTCCCTGAAATTACTGAAAGGAAACAGCGTTTACAGTGTTAAGTATAGCGCCAACTTATTGATGACTCTTGCCATAGTGGTAATATGCTAGATATGATATGTAATCCGTGCAATCTGTTATAAGGGTATGATAATGCTCGATTCATAATGGCAGAGATAACCGATTTGTTGTTTCCTTAAAAAGGAAATAATGTGATTCCCATTTGAGAGGTTCGATCAGCTTATTCATCACGTCTCGCCCTTTTAGTCTATTCGTCATGCCGCTCGTGATCTCCGCCGTCCTTTCCATTCATCGACCCTCGGAAACATGTGCTTTTCACTTAAAAAGGCAAGAGATATTCCAAAAGTTTAACCTTTGACGTCACTCATTGCATAACGCTCCTTACAGTTGTCTTATTTGTCAAATGCCAATCAATCTTTTGAAGCGTGATCTTCATGGCAATTAGAAACTGGTATTGAAGTTCTTCTCGATGATAGTTAATGCTCGTTTTTGGCCATCTCATCTTTGACTGCTGTCGTAAAAATAAGATTATAACATCTCGGAAAAGACAAATACATTTAATGAAAATATCCACTCGAGTTCATAAAAATCTTGCCTAGTAACTAATGTAAATAAATAGTGAGACAAAGGAACATGTTTTACTTTAAATTTAATGTAAAGCAATGAAATAAAGAAATCGTACTTCTACTACTAATCGAAAAGTCTCAACGTTCCGAATAATAGAGCGTTCAGCATTTCAATAATAGCGTAAAAACACGATTATTGTGTCAATGTTGCATAGTAGTCACACCATATCGCTATCATAAAAATGAAGAAATCTCTAGATTGTCGCTAACTAAATGTTGATGAAAGCTAAAGATTAAATTTTCAAATTTCAAAAAGACCATTTGTGAAAAAATGGAAAAAGTTAGAATAGAATGGTAAAAGTAATTTAGGTGGAAAGAAAAACAAATATATAGGTGCTTGAGATGGTTGAGGGGGAGAGGGTTGCAATTGAAATAATTAAGCGTCGACAGAGGAAATGGGTGGGCCACATATTGAGAGGAAACGGATTGCTGAAGAACTTAATTGAGGGCAGAATGCAGAAGAAAAGGCAGAGAGAAAGGCAATAGCAAAATATGACAGAAAGGGTGAGGTAAGTTACCAAGGAACGATAAAACTGGCATTGAAATGGTAACATTAAGGCACATGAACTTACCAAAAGGTAGATAACATGTAATTTATGAACGAATATAATCTAAAAAGCATTTATCTATTAAAGAAAAAGTTTTATATTGTTTGGATTCAAATAAAATATTGAATTTCGTAAAAGGGCATCCCACAGGGTATCCACCTCGAGCTCATTGTATTCCCTTGCCAAATTTGCATTCGAAAGTGAAAGTGACCCTTGAACGTGAATGACCCAATCCCACCCCCTTCGACACCCACTCAGTCCGGACTGGAATCCCAGGTTCTCTTGTCCTGAGGGTCGGGAACGATGCCAATTCATATCTCCCACTCCTCTCTTTGAAGACTCAGGTCGACCTTACTTAGTGAGCTCTCGGTTTAATGGCGCAGACTTCTGAAAATATTTCTACCGTTTGGTTATCATCTATTGACTCATAGAAAAATGATTTCAAAATTGAAATGTTTTAGTTAATATTTCGAGATAGACAGAGACTACTTGTAATAAAGCATTACAACATATTATGGATTTGGAGTTTTTTCCCTGTTTGAACTTGATTCTAACAGCCGTGTCTCTTTCAATTAAATTGTAATAAAATTTTAGATTATTCGTGGTGTTTTAAATTATATTTTTTCGATAAAATGGACATTCACTCTTGCACATCGTATTCAGTAAAAAAATCTAGATTTCAAATTCTATAAATCATCCATAAATAGTTACATGACCAGATCCAATCACTATTTCATAATTTAAAAAGCTTTTTGTGTGTGAAGTACACAAAACGATGAACTAAATGCCGAAACCGCATATGGCTATATGTGAATATTTTTGCGGGATTTGTAAAATAACTTATAATTAGAAAGGATCTGGTGCTTTCCAGGCGTATATCGTGAACCATCATTCTTGGAGATGGTTCCAGAGGCAGGAACCGAAACATCGATGTACATCGAAGAAACGACCCGCCTGGTAACCCGAGAGAACTTGATTCAACTTATAATTAAATATCATGTGTCATCAATTCCACTATACCGAAGCCGAAGAAGCTTGCTCAGTCGATTAATTTTAGTTTTAATTATACCTCGAACTTTACCATTCCGTAGTTGCTTTCGAAATAAAAATTTCCATGAGACTCAAATGAAGCTAGGTTTGGAATTCTGCAAAACCCCATTAATTTTCGCAATATTCTTCAGAGCAATAACGGAATAACTAAAATGCGACATAATAACCTGCAAGAAGTGGCAAAATATGTCAAGGGAAACCTTCAGCCAGATTACTATTCACTTCACATGTACTCCCCGTCTTGTTCGCGAATCAAATGCAATCTCACTCTCCGCATTGGAATTGGATTTCGTCTAAGAGTGCAGCTGTCCATTTAACTTCTCTAGGTATATAATTAATGGAATTAATATATTAAATCGTGTGTATACAAGATTCCAAGTTTACGTTACTCTCAATTTAAGGTTTACTTAAATCTTGAATTGCATTTCCAAAGATATTCGGCGAAAGGAACATATCGTACCTCAGGTAACAAAGTCGGCTTCTAATACGATCTTATAGTTCGTCCACAGGCATATTTAATGCACATAAATATAGTTTTTCTACTAATTAACCCAACATTTCAGCAACAATATCGCATCAGTACATTTATTTTACAAATTATTCACATTTTCTGTAAGAATAAAATGCCACTTACTTGAATTCGACCTTTTCCAAAAAAATCCCTTCTTTCAAAAAAGGGTATTTCAGATATTTGTTGCCGTGGAATTTTCATGTTCATGAAAAAGTATTTTTCTTAAGAATACACTCAGTGCTAGTTTTTCCTTCAAAGAGTATATTCGAAGCATAATAGGAAAGGCAAACGGGATGCAAAGGTTAGCCAGTAGGATTCTGAGGGAATGTTCATCAAGAGCAAAGGAAATAGCGTACTTTTCCTTAATTAGACCTCTCCTCGAGAATCGCTGTGCAATTTGGGATCCTCACGAAGTAGGGTTAATCTCTGATCTTGAGATTGTTCAACGTAGAGAGGCTAGGTTTGTCAAGGGAGATTTCAGATTCGGCAGTAGTATTTCGACTATAATAGAATCCCTCAGGTGGACTTCGCTTAGGGATAGAGGACTTCATTACTGACGTAAGATTTTCGAAAAGTTTATCACTACAAATCTCATCGAGGAGATAGCTGATATCGTTGTTGAAGTTAGAAACGTGCGTGTTCTCCGAAAGAAAACTAAGAAGCGATTCCGGGAAGTGATTGCCAGGACAGATAGTTACTTCTGGTCGTTTTTCCTTCGTAGTGTTAGAGAAGCCAATAGCAGTTAGGGCGTGAGAAGAAATTACATCAATTACATTCTTCAGCAATCCGTAAATTTTTGAAACACACATTCAATGTATGAAGGTGTGTTTTTACACCCCCTGCTCCGCGCCATAGGCGACTTGCAGGGTTTAAATGTAATGTAAATACTGTCTACTGAGAATACTATCTACGAGGGGTACTATCTACTATCCCTTTATTATTCTCAAAATTCCTGCCATTTAATTACACTAATATTTCTAAATTCGCTAATATCCTTAATTCTACCGGTGACACATGGAGCTGTCTAATTTATCAGTTACAATCCACTAAAATTTTGAAAAAATAATTGCGAAATTTTTTTGCAATTCAATTTTGTTTGTAACATCTGTATAGTTCTCAACGCTGCATTGAAAGAGTACGAAAGGCATAACGAATCAAAGATGCTAGTTTTCCCTGTCTTGTTGAGTTAGTTTCTCTGCAATTATTCGTTTTGAAGGCACCATTCCCTTGGCGCCTCCGATTGCCAAACATCGCCGAAAAATGCTTCGCCTTTGTTATGAAACGAGCGTTCTTTGGTGTGGGAGTATGGCGCCGCCATCAGAGCCTTTTTATATCGTGAAATACCTCGAGAAGGCATCGAATGGAAGAGGGGGTCGGTGCAAGGTCCACCAGGAGATCGCGCTTTCCAAAAGTGAACTTTGTCGCGACGCAGAATTTTCTCGTAATAAATGTGATCGCTTTCATCGATTGCGAAACGCATTCAGCCAGTCCTCGATTGAAGTCACCAATGCGTTTCAGTGAAAGAAGGAAGGAAATTTTAAAACACGCGCGAGGAAACCTTTGCTGTCAACCGTGAGGATGCGTCAAAATTTAGAATTCTTGCGATGAATTTTATGATGCCTTTCGAGGGCTGATTATACGAACAGTCACATAATGATCTTATTCATATTTCATAAGTCAAATTGGATCTTCACTGCCAATAAGGTGAGACGTTGATGAAGAAACAAGGTGCTATAAATGGCAAATGATTTTTAAAATTCTACAAATTAGATTATTAATCGCTAATCCTTCTTTTCCTACCGCTCACCTTTTATTACCTACTACCTATTGTTGTCAAGACAGTAATAATTTCCCTGCCGTCTCAATAACATCATTTAGCACTTATGGGAAATAATTTTTGTAAATATTCATATCTTGATTAATGAATCAATATAAGCCATTTGAAAATTTGTTCTCACTTTTACATAAATGTGACTATCCCTTCATCGTCCCTTTTATCATCTAACAGCCCAACAGAAAACTTATATCTCCCACTAGTTGGATGTAGGGACCAGGATGGCAACCACTGGGTCAGAGTAAACAGTGACAACTTATTTCGACAAGGGCAAAGTTATCACCAGCCTTGGGAATGCTGATAAATAGGAATTCATAACTCAATAAAGGCCTTTTTCCCCAGCATTGAGTCTTCTGCTTACGCCAAACTTGTCAAAGATTCCATTACCGTTTCACCTTTAGACGTGAGTTTTAAATCCTAGTTAATTTTGGAGATTTTAATTCGTAATCGTAACTGTCATGATTTAGATTTTTAAATTTAGATTTATACCCCGCAGGCCGCCAGTGCAACACCAAAGACCTAACCTAATCTATCGTGTTTGCATCTCTAATGCTCCGTGGAAAGAACGACCAGAAGTAACAATCTGTTTTAGCGATTACTTCCTTGTAACGCTTGGTCGTCACCTCTCGGAGATCGCGCTCGCTGTTTACCGGAATAACTATGTCTTCCACTTCATCTAAAAACTCTAAATCGATGAATTTGACGAAAAGCTTTCGTCTAATATCCGATCTTCTCATTTGGAGCGAATACCTCCCGAGGGATTTTATCATAGCCGTAACGCTACTGTCGAACCTGAAGTAACAAGAGACGAAACGAGCTGCTCTACGTTGGACCATCTCTAAATCTGAAACTAACCCTACTTCATGTGGATCATGCATTCTATGGGTTACAAGATATTGCATAGTAATAAACTGTTCGTAGTTCAATGGAATATTGAATGGTTTTCACCATAATAATTTAGGATTCGTCACGAGGGTTCAGAGAGTCGGCTAGAAATCATTAGCAAAAGATGCTTACACATTTAAAATTCTATTCAATGTTCCTCTAAAATCATAACAATGACAAACATCTACCTCATTCCTGCTCCGATATTTACATATAATTACACTAAATCTTAATTTTTATATATAGGAAAATAAATAGACATTCATAACCGAATATTATCGTTGATACTCCTAAATACTTCCCCTGAGTGACACACTCAAAATCAAGTCCTTATTACCTTCTTAACGTGATAGGATATGATACAGCCATACACCACAATATTTACTTTGTCTTCTCGGAAAAACTGCCATGAACTGGCAGTTCAGTCTCTAACTTGATTAGAAGATAAACTCATTATTATTATTCTTTTAACGGAAACACGAACCCCTAATTATATCCGTTTTAATAATTTGGACCATCATAGACATAAACTACGAACGCTACAACCACGCCGTAGCCCGGAAAAACCCGGTTAGACAGAGCTTGAACCCGGGACATCTATGTTAGAATGAAGTAACCATTCCGCCATCGAGTTCGGCAAAGCAACAATCAACGTAACTGGTAGTCGGTAACATCGACTGCAATCCCATTATCTATGTAAAGGTATTTCACCTGAAAGGCATTTGCAAAAAGTTACCTGATTTCCTCCAACGATTTTTATGAAGTCGTATTTTTCAAATTTGTCCTTTTCGAGACAGCAATTTCTACGCAAACATTCCAGGAATATGCATGAATGATCATTTAATCTACGCGAAAAATCACAAATATGTATATATACTATTAGCGGGCAGATTGGATGCAATACGTTCAATGGTTCAATCAATGATTTGGGTACGGAGAAACATTCAGCGATGTAGAGTATTTGCTCCTCTCCTCTTCAAAATGAAAGTAACATGATTTGAAAGTTAGCGTTGCGATGTTTTCCTCCCGAGAGGCATCCGGGTTCAACTCTCGGAAGACCTCGCTGTTACTTGCACGAATTAGAGCCCATTACGGAAATTACATAAGTTCATGGACAGCCAAGGGAATTTCTGCTCATAAATCACACGTAACTTGGGTGACTTAGGGGTTCTGTAGGAAATGGATCATTTAAGCAAACTTTGTGAAAATATAATTGATATTATGCTTCAATAAATATACGTGTAGCAAAAGTTAATACCATATCAAAGGAATAACAATAAACCCTACATATTCATCAAATTTGGACCATCATTAAATTAATTTAAAGTTAAATTTTAAGACACTGGCGCGGCTCCAAGTTTTTCGCCATTTCTGCGCTTTCGGATTTATTGAAGACCTAAATTTGGAAATCGACAAATTCTTATACGAAGGAAAGCATACAATGTGGGAAATTGTTGGATATGAAAGAATTAATGTTAAATTTTCCAAATTATGGTAAACCATCTGTGTCAACGGAAAATAATTTGGCAACACTTGATATCATCTTATATGTAGAAAGATCGTAATTGATCACAGATTTATTATTACTTGTAAATTGTGAATACTGAAGGGAAGGGTTCGCGTTCGAACTTCGGTGAAAGCGGTCCAGGGTTCGATTCCTGGTGGCGGCCTACGTGCGAATTGGCCTAAGCTGTCGAAGTACTTTTAACAATACTACTACTGAAGAGCAGTAGCCAGATGTTAACTATATTTGTGGCGTATTTGCTAAATCTAGTCCACGGAAATAAATAAAACGTCCGTGAGGAAGATGTAGCAAACGCATTTCTCGATTAGAAAGGCCGAGGTCACTCTGATTGTTTGCACAAGTGCGAAAGTCACGCAAAAATCTTCAGTACCATATTTGAGAGCAGAATCTCCGCCATTTGGAAACGCAAATATATTCATTTGCAACAATTTGGAAGTCGTAATTTTTGCCATTGATTCGCAGCGCCGAATTCGTGACACTATTGGCCAATAAATGAGACTTGAGAAGAGAGGATGAGCCTTAGAAGAGTATCGCCCTTGCGATGAGGCGGGGCGAAGGTCGGGTCTCCTCTTCGATTCCAAAGCGGATTTCCCAATAAAGAATCAGTCGAGGAATTTTCTAAAAGTCTTTTGCAACATGGAACCCTCATCTGCTCTGTCCTTCCGATTCAGCAAGGCCTGACGATTGTTGAGAAATACCACACAAATCGAACGATTTTCACAATAAAAAACAACTTATTTGGAATTTTTGAAAATTTTCTTTGAGAAACAAATTCATCCATATATTTTTATCGAACTCGAAATAAACCACGTTAGGGAGCTAAGAAGGCCCAGCTTTGGATTGAAAAACTTTTCACCGATGAAGATTACAGTATTCTATTGATAATTCTTGAGCTCCTTGCCAAATTCAGTCAAATACTCTAGCGCAGTGAAAATTTTTAAAGAAAAGTTCTCCTAACAACAAGTGTTTAATATAAACAAATTGATCTCTTGTGTTTTTATCTAATGTTTTCTTTTTTCCTCTATCATTTGTACTGGTACACATAATTCAACGTCTTAATATATTACTGTGTTCACTAAAATTGTGATTTATTTTGAGTCTTTATGTACCCAAGTAGATTTTTATTTTACCAACATAATAATAAGAGTTTTCTATTTTTTGCTTCTCCTGTATTTTTATTTGATGTTTTGTTTCTACTGTGATAGTTGAGTACGTTTTGTAATCTTTCCTTACACTGTACTCTATCGTAATTTCCCAGAACAAAATAAGAATTAATATTACCATTATCATTATTTGTTAATAAAAAGATTCTATAAGAAGTTTTCCTCGTACATTGATTTTTAGCCTTAGCAAATTAGCTGGTAAAACTCCTATTATAAGAACAGGTTCCGAAATAGAACTCCCAAGTTAATGGAATTCCTGTATAATCCTGTAAATGGGAGAACATTTCAGAGGCATGAGTAAAATCATTTATATTTGGAAATAAATTTAAATTACTTGTGTATTTTACGAGATCTTATGGTAAATGGTTGAAGCAAATCAAATCAGTGGAATAACTACGATAAAATCGAATCAATGAATTGGTGGACTTTAGATTATAATATTTCGAATGCAGAATGCAGAATATATTGACGCAATAAGTATTTTAAGAGAGAGCCAGAACATACTCAATGCAACGTCCAGTAGGCCTTATTACTTATATGAGAATATTTAGCGATACACTTAAGCTTATGGAAGCCTCGTCCCTCATAATCGGTTTCCACACCAACGGATATCTAAGATATACGTGGAAATGTAACTTTCCAAATTCAATTTAGCGGTGATTTATCTCTCGGTCGCTCTTTTGCGCACATGCGTTTCAAATCGCTTTGCGGTTGATCCTCGAATTCCACAATCCTAGTCTCTGATACGATCTCTTCGAAGGGAGGTGCGAATATGGCATCCGATCCGTAAGAGCACGATTTTCTCAAATGCGAAGGTTATAGGAGCGCTTAAATAACAGAGCGATGAGTGACAGCGAGTGGTCCGCTCTAAGGACAGGATGCGAAAGGAATTCTGCCTTAACACCTGGTGACATTTCATTGCGTTGAGAAATTCATGCAGATCATTCAAACTAATCAAGCTGAGTAATTTATGCCGTCTTGATTTATTTAAGCTTCGCGGAAGTAACTTGAAGGGTGCGATCATTATTCACTCAAAATTATTGAAATGCAAAGGTTATAAAAACCATGTGAATTTGGAAAGAGAACTCGAAAGAGGTTGAAACATTTCAAAAGGCGCTTTGCTGGCGATTTGCGCCTGCCCAGTGACACAGAACTGGAAACAAGGGAAAGGAAACGGATTAAGTAGCCTTCTAGGAATCACCTAATGCGCATTTCAATAATAATACTTTTTTTCAGAGGAAGAAG
>KZ308393.1:643047-743124 GCA_000376725.2 Ladona fulva
TTATTATTATTAAAAACTTATTATTATTGCTCCACAACTTTTTAGTGTAATTTTCAGATGTCCTATACAACTGAAGATGACGTGAAAACGTTTAAATATTTAATATAATTTATTTTTAAAAAGTAAATCT
Source organism: Ladona fulva (assembly GCA_000376725.2). Lineage (NCBI taxonomy): Eukaryota > Metazoa > Arthropoda > Insecta > Odonata > Libellulidae > Ladona > Ladona fulva. The sequence goes on from KZ308393.1 coordinate 643,178, forward strand.
TAAAAAATAACGTACAATTTAAAAAAATCTTGTACTGTGCGTTAAGAGCGGGAAATATCCGGATATTAACATGGAAGAAAGTTTGAGCATTGACGCCTATCCCAAGATCAAGACCAGCTTAAACTATAGCATTGGCGTTGGACCAATGGTTAAAAACTCTCCCGCTTGCATCAGAAATAAATGATATTTTAGAATTCGTTTCAATTACCGACCGCGTTGGAAGAGTAGTTGGTGTGCTAATCCCGACCCTGAGGTCCCGGGTTTGAGTCTCAGCTAATCGAATAGACATTTGGTAGTTTGATTTTCCCGGCAGAAAAGATACCTGGCCGTAGAAGCCAGCGCCAAAACACAATTTACCATCAATAATCAAAAACCATCCGCCGACCCCATAAATTAAGGGGATAAGGCTAAGAAAGGGAAATATACTGGTTTCAGTACAGCCTTGCTAATGTATTAACACGATTCCCAAATATATTAATATCAAACCAATGCGTACGATAAAAACGGCCGTGATACTATAAGGTGGTTCAGAAAAACATTCTGGAGTTATTCAATCTCTGCGGATCCAATTCATGAGGATGGGCGTACTATTGTTCAGTTGAACCGTACGTTAATAGAGACCTTCGAATGATAACTGGCGAATGGGGGGTGAATCGGAAAATGGGCGGACATGCTTCAATAAATTTTTCCGAAACTGACGAGGATGACGACTTGAGAATTACGGTTACTCCTTTTAGGAAAGGCTCTCAATTTCCCAATCGCACGGCCGATCCCAGCAGAGATATCTTTACAGATATACCTAGATGATACAGTCACTTTTGCCTCTCAGCTTTTCCCTTCAATTCTCAGGGTCTCAGAAATGCGGAATCGAGACTCCAATCTATTGGCTCGAAGCGATTAAATCACAAAATGGCCTTTTTTTTTTGACACATATTCGTGTATATAAATATCTAGAATGAATGCATACCAAATGAATTATTAAAAAAGCTTCTATAAAATTTAGAAAAGGTAGTTGGTTATTACATAGAATATTTTATAGAAGTTTTCCTCTATCATTTGTACTGGTACACATAATTCAACGTCTTAATATATTACTGTGTTCACTAAAATTGTGATTTATTTTGAGTCTTTATGTACCCAAGTAGATTTTTATTTTACCAACATAATAATAAGAGTTTTCTATTTTTTGCTTCTCCTGTATTTTTATTTGATGTTTTGTTTCTACTGTGATAGTTGAGTACGTTTTGTAATCTTTCCTTACACTGTACTCTATCGTAATTTCCCAGAACAAAATAAGAATTAATATTACCATTATCATTATTTGTTAATAAAAAGATTCTATAAGAAGTTTTCCTCGTACATTGATTTTTAGCCTTAGCAAATTAGCTGGTAAAACTCCTATTATAAGAACAGGTTCCGAAATAGAACTCCCAAGTTAATGGAATTCCTGTATAATCCTGTAAATGGGAGAACATTTCAGAGGCATGAGTAAAATCATTTATATTTGGAAATAAATTTAAATTACTTGTGTATTTTACGAGATCTTATGGTAAATGGTTGAAGCAAATCAAATCAGTGGAATAACTACGATAAAATCGAATCAATGAATTGGTGGACTTTAGATTATAATATTTCGAATGCAGAATGCAGAATATATTGACGCAATAAGTATTTTAAGAGAGAGCCAGAACATACTCAATGCAACGTCCAGTAGGCCTTATTACTTATATGAGAATATTTAGCGATACACTTAAGCTTATGGAAGCCTCGTCCCTCATAATCGGTTTCCACACCAACGGATATCTAAGATATACGTGGAAATGTAACTTTCCAAATTCAATTTAGCGGTGATTTATCTCTCGGTCGCTCTTTTGCGCACATGCGTTTCAAATCGCTTTGCGGTTGATCCTCGAATTCCACAATCCTAGTCTCTGATACGATCTCTTCGAAGGGAGGTGCGAATATGGCATCCGATCCGTAAGAGCACGATTTTCTCAAATGCGAAGGTTATAGGAGCGCTTAAATAACAGAGCGATGAGTGACAGCGAGTGGTCCGCTCTAAGGACAGGATGCGAAAGGAATTCTGCCTTAACACCTGGTGACATTTCATTGCGTTGAGAAATTCATGCAGATCATTCAAACTAATCAAGCTGAGTAATTTATGCCGTCTTGATTTATTTAAGCTTCGCGGAAGTAACTTGAAGGGTGCGATCATTATTCACTCAAAATTATTGAAATGCAAAGGTTATAAAAACTATGTGAATTTGGAAAGAGAACTCGAAAGAGGTTGAAACATTTCAAAAGGCGCTTTGCTGGCGATTNAAGTAATTCTACTTTTGGTGTTTACACCCCCTGCCACACGCCGGAAGGCGGCTTTCAGGGTACTTATGTAGATGTAGATGTATCCGAAGAGGAGTTGAATTTTGAGGAATAATACAATTTAGCAATGATAGAGTTCAGGAGGAAAAGTGATTCACTTTTCGTCAGCTTCATGCCTTTTAGGTTAAATAAATATGTTTGAATTTCAGTCGAATCTTCAATATACAATTAATTTCAATTTGTGAAAATGTTATACATTAATAAACAATAGTATTGATGGTTTAAGATATTCACCCTCGGATTTCAGCGATCTCGAAAATGAGACCCTGACCGTTAGAGAAAGGGAACATTGAGATAAGTGGTTCGTAGGCTCTGTTTCGTACTGCCTTAGGACGTAAAAGGTAAAGGAACAATAAATCATTCACAATTGCAAACGTTGATTTGCTGGGTTAGAGAGATTACATGCTTATACGAAACATAAAAAAAAAACGTTTCGGAAAATTTGGTGACGTATTGTCGTTTAGTTTGCAGCTTTTGTCGGTTTCCTGCAAAGTTAAATAACATCAGTCCTGCATGTGGCATCGAAATTTCACTCAGTCAATTACTCGGGATTTTCCGTTGAGGGACCTCAGACCTTGAGATGGAAATACGAAAAATGCATAGCGGGAAAATTTATTGACGTGACGAGTTTTAAGCCTACAAATGACTATTTTCATCCAAATGGAAAATCACAAATTCTAAGTTATAAATAATTTATAAAATTCTATTCTAAGAATAGTAAATGATACAGGTGAGGCAAAGTGATGTTATTCTTTTCACCCAGTAGTTTTATATTCTTACCAGCTGAAGTGCTCGTTGATTCTCAACGAGGAAAATAGGAATCGGATTAAATATAGTATACCTATTTATACATAAGTGAATTCTTACATCTCGCATCTTAGTTTATTACAATGGGACAGCTTATGGAAAACAAACATTTTCAATCTAATGAAAGTTCTCATATTTCGAAGCCGAAATCTTCAATCATCAATAAGAATTTGAATCTTTATGGAATATCCTTCGGCTCCAACGATGTCATTGGCATTCAAAGATAATCTAGTTAAATTTGTGCGCGAGATTAACTAATCGATTAACTCAGCTTTTTTATGATTACATTGAAGCGAAGATAGTCATTTAAGGAAACGTACAAAGTAAGCAACTGTAAATTTTAACGTTGCGACATTTAATGCTTCATTGAGAACCCTTAACAATATGTAATATATAGATTATGTCATTTATATTCTTTTGATGGGATATTTAATATATCAAGAGTCCGAATTGATAGACAAAAGGTAATAGTACTTCTTTCCGGCTCTCAGAGAACACGTACGCAAAGTTTGACGCAAATCGGGCAAACGGTGTGGACTCCAATCTCAGACAAACATAGAACCAAACACGTAAACAAACCCACATAATGTCTGCTTTACATAGATATATATATAGATAGATGACCATGTATATTGTTGAAAAGGAGATATAGTATCGAATAGCATTGAATCGGTTAAGAGTAGATTGCTTCAGCTGACAAAACTGCAACAAAATAATCCTTCCACACCTCCCAAATAGCAATTTCTCTTGAATTGAAAACTGTACACTTAAATCATACATCTACTTCATGAATCACATAAAATATAAACCAATTAAAAGAACTTCTTACGATAGATAAATGAGGTAGGGGCAATGAAATTTTGCTTTTAACAATATGTAAATATTTGTGTGCTTTTGAACATTTTCCGTGGAAGTCGCTCTTCTAATGAAGGACGCACTATGAGGTACGCATATACGAGTGCATCAATTTTTTTGGAAGAAAGAACGTACTCTGGTACGGCACGTTTTTCTCTGAGATTTATTTTTAGCTGCAAAATTAACCCGAATTTCACTGAAGTTTCCACAATCGCTGTTAATAATGATATTCGAACATAAATGTTTCCAAGGGTCAACGGAGTCTTTAAACGTATAATTTTAGGAGACCTTTTATTCAGTTTTTGCGAATGGAGCCTCGTTTCACAAAAATCGAACTTTATCAACTGATTGTGCACGTTTTGCTGGGAATCTTGCATAATCTTTAAATCCGCCTTTTAATCACTTTACATTCACAACACCTCATCATCGAGAGCGTTAGGGAGTTCACTTTATCCAGAATTCGTGCATGTAAGGAAGGAGAAACAAGAGAGATACCCTTGTCGGGAAGAGATATCTGCTCGATAGTTGGAAAGCGGCCGCTCACTTTCAAAAACCTCGCACAAGACGAATCATTAGTTCGTAAATCACTCGCCGATGGGCGAAGATACGAACGAGCCTCCCTCTACCCTCTCCTCTGCCCCTATTTCCAAGAGCAATATGAGGAAGTCTGCAATCTGTGACGCGCGCACATTCCACGGAGTGGCTCTCAAAAAATCGGTCCATCGCATCCTCCGCCCGGTGAAATGAATCTGTTTAGAAAGTCCTTCAGTCTCTTCCCCTTCTGCATTTGTTTCCACGCATGTTAATCGAGGTCGGTGGGAAAATAATCGTACTTGATATATTCTGATGTTTTCATTCCAATCGTAGGGATCATTTCTCTTAATAACCTTAGCTGTTAGTTTACTTACTAAATCATCCCTATTAAATGCAGTTTTCAGGTTTTCTAGTGTATTGTAATGCTGTTCGTGGACTGTAAATTTGTTGTGCTGAATGTTAGTTTGAGTCGAAGGAAATTAATAAAAATTCATCAAATAAGTCACGCTAAAACGCTTAAAATAACCACATATGAAGTTATAGTTTTAGTTTAAGACATGAACACAGATGAAAGTGTGCTTTCAAAAAAATTGCGAAGAGAAAATCTCAAACACAAAGAACGACCACGTAATAAATACGACTTTCAAAATGATTGCAATTGTAGGATAATATATCAGATTTGAATAAATTTTCTATCATATAATAAGTTTCATCATGATTTTGACGAATATTTCCATTGTTTTGCTATCTGATTTTTTGCTGTGACATATAGTAGCATCGTATGATGGGGGTGCCTGAATAGGAAAACTTGAAAGCGGATTTAAAATGTGCGATGCGATATAAACCTTCGCCTAGCTAAAGTCAATACAAATAAAACAGCTACAAATTTTCCGCTCCAGAAATGTGAACTATGAAATTGAATAGATACCGCTACGTTGTTGCGTAACTCACCACACATCCATTGAGAAAAGCAATTCTTGTCACAGTTACGATTAGCAATATCGAAATAAACGACATAGTGAAACACCATTTCTACTCCTTATATTTATTCACTACTTAGAATAGGATCACGTATTCGATTATTTCTCCGTTTTGATTTCTAAACAATAAATAAGCTCTTTGGACAGTTGTCAAAAGGCCTTCTTGTTGGAGCAATGCATCTCCGTCCATAACCAACGCATTCCTCAGCATCCTTGTTTGGGTTTTATAGATGTGCCCTTGTGTGCCTCTAACGGCCTACGCTTCATAAATACAGCAGCTGACACACATCCGGCTGCTCTCACTTTCGTCTCTTCTTCTCCGCCCTCTATCTCTAGGAAAGGCGCTCTCCGCCCACTTCAGAGGAGTCCAAAGGCCAATGAAAGTGGGCGCCCAAAGGCGTATCCTCATCGGGTGGGCATCGGTTCGTGCCTTGACTGAACTCAGCTCTTCATTCCGTGAACATCCTTCTATCCCAGGAACGCCTCTTACTGAGTATTCTCGGCAAGAGTGGAACGGGGACGAGCGTTAAAATCACCAAGATTGCTTAGCGAAATGGATGGCTATACCAGTGAACTTGGCGGGGGCTCGCGCAGTAGATTGTGCACTGAGGAATGTGAGATCTTAGGGTTTTGAAACATCCTCGCAGTTGAGTAATTTTATTAGAATTGGTACCCGATTAAATGAAAAAAATATTTAAAGTTGAATATTTTTGCAGAGATTTTGCTCTATGATAGACTTGTCTGGATCCTGATGGCCACCTCCCCGGCACGTGGAGTGAAAAGACCGAAAACTGTTTTTTGCATCTTATTTTAAGGTAATCGATTGATTCATCAGTAAAATTTCACTTTATTAGTGGTAAGAAGTTGACTGAGTTGTCTAACCTTTGATAAAATCAGAGCTGCCGCTGATATTCCGCTAAAATCAATCAAAATTTATCAAAAATCCGTTAAAATTTTCCAATAAAATTCCACCATAAATATAAATCAGGAACAATGAAATGGAAATAATTTCTTGCGTTCATGTATATTTTTATTTAATCAAGAGCTATGCTTCGTTTGCTTAACCTGACATCTACGCTACGAAAAATTTTGAAGGTGGAAATTTATTATGAAAAAAACTCAAAATTAGACCTACAAGATTAATGCATAAAATACCGAATCCAAAACTTCGTCCTCTAAGTATTAGGGCTGATTGAAAATGCTTGTACAATGTTTTTACTACGTTAGCTTTTTCTACTTCGCTAACTTCGCTTTTTGCGAGTCTTGCCGTAGTCAGTTAAATGAGAAATTTCTCCATTAAAAGAGAGGAAAATGCGTTCTATCTAGCGGAGAAAAATCGAAATTGGCAGTACCGGATAAAAGTTTAGTTAAAAGCTTTTATTTCCTTTGAGTTGATGAAATAGAATTAACTTTATACTAGAATACCATACTCCTATGAAATTTTCAGTATTTTGCGACAAGCTGTCATAGATTGGAGGGGATTAGGACACTTTCCAGAGAAGAAGCGATTGCGATGTATTTATGCAGAGAATTTATTCTATATTCACCATTACAAGACAATTTATGACCATTACGAATATTGATTAATTAAACGTCAGGAAGAGGAATAAGTAAAATTTGTTTTCGTAAGATCAATGTTACCTAGAGATGACTCATCGGTAATCGTAAAGATTTTAAAGAATCTTTATGTTTTCAAAAAGAACAGGCGTGGAGTGTGTGTCGTAAAAACCGATTGCAAAGTAAGTATGTAAGAAAGTAAGTCTAGGAGTATTAAGAGAAATGCCGTAAACTATGGATTCAGTATATATGCCAGATTTTCTGGGGCAGTGTGATAGTAATGTGAAATGATCGGTCGATGAATGCGCTGGGAAGCAAAGATATATTTCACCGACGAGATTTCTCGTTTAAGTAAAAAATTAATTGGCAAGGAAAAGTTTCAAAACGCTGTATTGATAAACGTTATAACGCTCTCTTTCAGATGGTGAAAGTAGCATAAGTATTAAATTAACTTTATCATATAAGAATCTTTTCAGAGACAATTTCTTGAAAATTTTCAAATCAGTGTTGAAAAATGGAAAATAATGTTGATTGTGATAATGTTTTAATGATTATTAAGAGTATTTATTGTTTGTAATTACGTTGCAATTTGAAACGTAATTATAATGTAGATGGCAACGCTGGAGGGGAATCTTACATAAAAATTAATATTGAAAGTGATTGCCTGGCACTGACCCATAGACGAGAGGGAAAACCATCGAAACATCTCCCTTAGGCAATACTTTAGATACACAACTCACAATTTAGACATCAAAAGTAACATAGAGCAATAAATGTTTGGTTAACAATAAAATGCCTAAAATCTATGAAGTGGTACAACATACATTGTAGATTATTTATGTAGTCACATTCAAATTAGCGGTTTAATAAAAAATTAAAATTAAAAATAAAGAAAAAAATTGAAATGTAGAAGAGGCGATAGCCGTGGGGTCACTTAATAAAAACTACTTAAATATAGATTTAATCTTATTTTAAACACTTTAAAATACTTTGGCGTTGATATGAGAATGTTTCCAGGTAAAGCGTTCCAATCCCTAATGACCCTATTAACGACCGAGTATTTCGCTATTTCTGTTTCTGCTCGCGGTCCTTGATTTTTAAATTATGATGATTGCTGCAGTACGGAAAAGAAGTTTGCGCCCCTATCGATCCAGCCGTACACTTCTTAAACCAAAAGGAGAAACGATTTCTTGAGAACGGATTTCACGAGATCGTTAAGGGAGAGTCTTATTTCAACCGGAGAAGTGGGAGTAAAAAGAGAATGTTTAAGCGTGAATAAGTGTTGCGTGGGCGGAACTTGAGTCACCCTTGAATGCAACCGAGTCCAATATGGAAAGAAAAGCGGAATGGAGTTGTCTCACCCTTTTATTATATCCTCATCTTCCTTTTACGCCTTACTATCCTTTTCTTCTCAATTTTCACCACTCCCACGCATCGTGATCTCCTTCCTCGATCTCTCTCACTCTCGATAGTACATTATATGAATCGCTTATGTAAGCTCATCCAACTATTGCTACGCCTCCGCACCAAAACCATTCTTCTCCAGTTAAATACATCGTCATGAACGGGGAAATTTTCACAAAAACTAAATCAGGTTCTACGAAGCATTCTGAAAGGATCCATTTCTACAATACGAACTAACGGAAAATTATTTTTTGGAGACTTTTACCGAATGATATTCAATTACGAGTAGAACGAAAGAATGCTTGGAGAATAGTTAATAGTGATCGTCATCTTGAGATTTTTACGCCTCAACACCTGCCCAATCATCTCAGTCCTCAGTAAATACTTTCCACTCTCTAGACATCACCTCGATCAATAAAGATCAGCTCACTTCCAAGTTTGGCTGCATTCCATGCAATCAAACTTGATCATAATCTTTAGAATCCCAAGAGGATAAACACCCCTCTTAGAAATATTTTTACGTCAGTTTTCAATTTTAAGGTTGAAGATGTAAATATAAGTTACAGATATCTAAGGAATTTAACGTAAGTGAGAAAAAGCTACTGAAAGAGACCCAGTACGAGGAGGAGATGGGTAGACGAGTTAAAAAATAGTAAAGATGATTTTATAAAGATATAAAGAGGTAAAAGAAATCGAATTTCGAAAAGAACAAATATGAGATTCAGGATGGCTTGGTGATGCACGAAATCTTCCTTTCATCATATGCTATATCAGCGAGTGTTTTTATATAGATTTAAATTTTATATCAATTGCTCTGGAGAGGAGATATATGAAATCATGGGGAAAATTCGAACAAAGATTCACGAGTACTTAATCCTCTCACTATCCTGTTCGCTACTAAAACTCCCTCTTTTAAAGAGTATGCAAATTTTATTTTTAGCCCCAATGCGATAGCTAAATGGTTCCTGTTACATAAACTTATCTCTCAAACCAAATTACTGATAAAGAATTTGATTCATGATATCCTTTAATAATATGTAAGTTTAAAATGTGACAAACAAAGCTAAATTGCTCAATTAAACAGCAATTGATCAATATTTTCCACAAAAGGGTGAAAAAAAAATTTAAAGACATTTTTCGCGAAAGGCTGAAATTTTACATAATAAGTGTGAAGAATTAAACAAAATTCGTCTCTCGTTTATGAATATTTCGCTGACTCTTACTGTTATATTATTGTCGCGAGCACTCTTTCTTAAGAAAGTATTTGACTTTCCAGTTATAATACCAATAAGTAGTTCTCAATAAATAAGGTTTAGCTAGACGACCAACTCAATCTTTAAAAGAAAATTTGGAAATTATACCAAGCTTTATGTAGAGAAAAAATAACAGATATACTATTAAATGAAATTTCGTAATAAGGTTAACTTAAGTTATAGTTTTTATGTATACTTCAGCACTACGTCATTTCTTTTCGAAAGTGAGTTCGATAAAAACCAAAAACCATATGGCACACAACTCTGAGAGATGTCACATATTTGCTCAGTACGTGACTGAGATGAATGGTAAACACTTGATTTGTAGGTTACACTGGATTATTCTGGTGCAGACGAAATGCGGAGCATTCGATTGCCTTTAAAATTAGACAAGATGTTAAAACTCGACAAAAAAGAAATTTTTTATGTATGCTGGAGCTGAAATTTTCCAAATTTAAGTTTTGAGCTATTGCTTATGAAAACTTACACAAAACACAACCAGAAATTTCAGAATTTTACATATACTCAATCTGAAGATTTGAAGTTCAATCACATGCTTTAGACCAGGGGTTTCCAAACTTGATGTTACTACGCCTCCCTTAAAAATATTTAATCATTTGGCGCCCCCCCTGAAGATTTCATAAAATAAAAACACAAATATTTTTACTCTTATAAAATTTATTCATACAAACTAATGGAAAACGATATTTTATTATTGTTTTTAATGAGATGGATGTGCTTGTCTATTAGCACAAAGTTTATCAAATCTTGGTGTTTGTGACGATATAGCTACTCGTAGCTCTTTTTCTACAGCTAAACGAGCTCGATATTTGGATTTCATTGCAGCCAAGGCAGAAAATCCCGTTTCGCATAAATATGATGTTGCGAACGGCAGCAGTACTTTCAAAGCTTTGTTTGACAAAGTGTTATATTCTGTATGAAGATTCAACCAGAATTGAACCAGAGATACAGTCTGAAATTTATGTTTTAATGTAGTATCACAAGATAATTCAATCAATTTTTCTTTTTCAATACTTGTCAATCCAAATTCATCATCTTCTTCGTCGATAAATGGATTCTGTATCCACGCAAACTTTGTAAAATCAAGATCACCAAAATAATTCGAAAATTGAAGCAACAAACCATTCAAGTGTTCCACAAAGAGATTTTTGTTTGCTTCTATGTTATCTCGGGCGCATAAATTTAAACGTGGAAACATGTCAATCTTATTTTTTTGCAAATTTGATTTCCATAGCTCCACTTTTTTAATAAATGCTTTCACTTTGTCTTTTTGTATAAGCAAATGCATTTGCGGTCCTTGCATTGATTTATTAAGAACACTCAATTTTTCAAAAATGTCAACCAAATATGTAAGTTTAACAATAAAATTATCATCCCTAAACATATTGCCGTCTTCATTATGATTTTCCTCGAGAAACATAGCAATTTCTTCTTTGAGTTCAAGTACCCTTTGAATCACTTTTGCACGAGATAGCCAGCGCACTTCACAATAGTACAGAAGTGACGTGTAATTAGCTCGCATATCTTCACACAGTTTTGCGAACAACCTTGCTTTTAATGGACTGTTTTTTATGTAATTTATAACTTTCGTTACTTTTGCAAAAACATTGTTAAGTTCCTCGCTTATAGTTTTTGATACGAGAGCTGCTCTGTGGAGCATGCAGTGCGTCCAGAGAACCTCAGGTGTTTTCATTTTAACTAGTGTTTGAAGACCAGTTTTGTGTCCCGCCATTGATTGTGCACCGTCAGTACAGAGCCCAATGCAATTATTCCACATTATGTCGTTCTCATTAAAAAATCTGTCTATTATTTTGAAAATTTCATTGGATGTGGCTTTGTCAGGAATTGGTTTGCAAAATAAGATATCTTCAATTATATTAGTATCGTCAACATATCGAACATATGCAATTAAATGTGCGTCTTTAGCTACATCAGTAGCTTCATCTACTTGTATGGCGAATTTTGAAGTACGCATTCGAGAAACTAATTGGTCACAAAGATCTTCAGATATATCATCAATTCTTCTGCCAATTGTATTATCAGCAAGCGGTATTTGTCGCAGCTGATTCGCATAAGATTGGCCAAACATTGTTTTGACCATATCAATAGCTGCTGGCAAAACTAAGGTTTCTGCTATTGTGTGGGGTTTTTTACATTGCGCGATTCTGTACGACACTAGGTATGATGCTAGTAAGGCATTTGATGGAACATGAACAATTTTTTTGAAATTTTGCTTGTTTTTAGATAACTCATCCAATTTTCTTTGAAAAAATTCTTGGGGCTTACCAACGTATTCAGAATGAATAGTTTCAAGGTGCCGTTTCAATTTGCCGGGTCTCATACTATCAGCAGCCAAAACTTTTGAACACAACAAACACATTGGTTTTTCCATATTATCGTTAATAATATTAGTAAATCCGAACGATAAATAGGATAAGTCGTATTTCCTTGTCTTGGGAGTTCTTCCTTCCTGTTCCTTGTGGCTTGTATTCCCACTACTTGTGCCAACATCAGAATCTTCATTATTAGTGGATTTTCGCTTATATCCTATCAAAAACTTATCCATTTGCCTGGAAATATTAGGAATAATATTATATTATTCTAAAAAAATTAAACTATTAAATTACTTACTATTATGATCAGTGGGCAATCACGTCAATAACAATAGAAACACAACCTAACACTGCTGAACCAATTAAATATTAGCTGTGACACGAAACAAATTGGTGAGCTAAACGTGCGTCGATCTTTTCTGGATGCAGGAGAGCGGTGATCTTCGTTTGGGAATATGTACGCATCCATAAGCATCTGTGGCGTCCAGTGGCGTTAGTGCGCGCGCATCTGGCTTTTGTTAAGTTGTGTCGGTCGAGTTTGTAAAAGCCCGCAGTCGCGCGCAATTGCTGAGAGTATCTGTTTGAAGCGACATTAGCGCTAGTGTCGCCAAATTAACGACGGCCTTGGTTCAAAAGATTTGCCGGGGTCTAGGACGTCTAGGTATACGGATGCTAAGTTACGAATTGTTTAGTTGAACTATGCGCGATAAAGCACGATGGTATTTTTTCATTTATTCTCTCATTTTTTACATAGAAAACTTTAGCAGTAATTTGGAAAATTGTTCACTGTGACTAATTTTCGCGGCTCCCTTTAGACTAGTCCGCGCCTCCCTAGGGAGGCGCGCCTACCAGTTTGGAAAACGCTGCTTTAGACAAACACAATGGATACCAAGCGTAGAGATCAATGTAACACCCCGCACTTAGTTATATCTGGAATTTTTTAGGTCACCATTCACTTAAATAAGTCATCCGGGAACGATTAGCAATTCTTGGCGCCGCTACAGCATTCCGTCGGATTCTTCTGTTGCCATAGAGATCAAAACAACTTCGATGGACTGACGGCGCAGTGACAATATAACGATTGCGCAATGAGATGCAATTCTCGCCGAAGGAATTGAACCCGTGGCCTCTTTGTGGAGAGCCGTCTGCGCGTGGTTCAAGGACGGCGCCGCGGATAATGTGACACATTCCTTGGAAGATTCCGCCGTTTTCGGTTGTGAAATTTGAATAACGAGTGATAAATGACTCATCCATTCCGAAGCCATTGGGAGGCGTGTGGCTGCTTTCTAATGTTTTGAATGTGTCCATTAGTTACACGACTGCTACCTTCACTGGAGGTCATAGGTCACGGATTGAACTATGATCCATCGATTTGGATTGATTCCTTCAAGAAATGAAAATATCTTGAATGGAGAGATCGTGCTCATATAATCTGAGGTAAATACTTTAGCCTTCCAAACGTTTTGCTCGTTTTTTAAAATCGATGATTTATTTTACAGTTCCATCACTCATACTATTTCAGGAAAATTTTAAAACAAAACTCTTCACGATGTAAAAGTGATTAGAATACATTATCAAACGTAAAAGTGATTAGAAAATCTGACGTAAAAGTGATTAGAATACATTATCAGAGTTTTTATAAAATTGCAGCAAACTGAAATTAGTGTAATACAAATATGATGAAACGATAAAATAAACCACAATCAGGCTATTCATAGTTATTAGTACGTCGAAGAAATAAATATTAAAATCTATAAAGGAAGCCTTTACTATGTGGAGCTCAATATCCAGCAAAATAAAATTTAATGTGCGGAATATCCACTGTAGAAATTTTATTTTAAATGATAAAGATATTTTATTTTATATGAATATCTCAGTTTGTAATCACCTGGTTATGAACTGACATAGTTTGAAACCAGTCGTGGGTAATAAAGTATGTAAAGTGGATTTTTCACACAGTAAATTTTATTTTACCAAGTAAAATGATAATTAAAGAACAAACATTTAGGTCCTCCGAATGAATTTGTTTCGCAAATACAGCTGATTATTGGCAATCAATTGCTTTTATTTATTCATCAATGGTAATTACATGCAACTGACACAATTATAAATTAAAATATCAAATTTAAGATAAGTTTCTCGATTACCCGCTGGACTGAAAGTGATTTGACGATAACCGAACCGGACAACCGAACGGTCTTTATTATATATGTAAATTAAGGACGAGCAAGAAAATTAGATCCAACACACATGTTAGCCAGAAGAGGTACAAAAAAAGTGATTGCTTTAATCGCAATCGCAGTAATCCACAATTGTTGGTCCAGAAGGAAAACGCTAAGCTTACCATTCCGAAGTCATTATTTTATGCATCTCACGCGCTTCGTAGAAATATTTGCATTGATTAAATTCGTTCTTCAGAATTGATTTCAAATTATGGGATATTGGGAAAAATTATGCTGTATATTACATCGTGATATATTACGTACAAGCTCCAGTTGGTGCTTTCAATTCTCAAGGGCAAGGGAAAGGATTCTTACCAAAGCTTTCTGCTTAAAGTAATTCTCTTTCCAATAGGATTAATTCTTTTGAAATGAAAAGGGTTTGTCTTACATTTAATAGAGATTAAATGATAGAATCAACGAATACCTCTCCCCTTTCCCATCACCCATCCTTTCCGCCGTCATCAATAACCTATACCCCTCTCCTCCGTAACCTCCCCTACCTTCCTTAGTTGTATATATACTGGCCATAACAATTTCTTTCTCTGTACCTGATGATGACTCCATGAGTCGAAACCTGGTAGTACCATTAAAATATTCTGTGGTGTGTAAAGGTTTATCTTTTATTTTGTTCCAGAGATTAAATGATTAGTTTTGAATCGTTTTCGGCAAAATTTATAGAAATTATTATAATATTATATATAATATTATAATTATATTTATAATAATTTATGCTTGATATTTCCGCTAGTCCGGTTATATAATTTATATCATTAATTCATTCGAATATGGAAAAGCTTCCTATCCTTCCAGTATTCTTTTCAAAACGACTCTACCCTGTTACGTTGCCAAAGAATTCTTTACTGATACTCTAATTTCTTGCAGTAGTTTATGAGAATAAAATTAATCGCGTTAATAGTTACCAATACTGAATTAAACTGAAAATACACACTGCTTGAATTTCAGCTACTAATGTCATCAGACCGTTTTACCCTGAATGCAATCGTTGTCCAATAAATGTTAAGATAGACACAATGGCGCCTTTTCACTGAAAGTCCTACAACATATAAAAGCGTTGGTAAGCGTTAGCCGGTGTTAACTGAGTTTCACTGAATAATTACACTTTTTTAACCGAAGAAACTTAGGTTCACCTTATGATTTAGGCTTCAGAATTATAACTCTTGCTATTTTCCCACGGATTGCTTCCGATTTTTTCTTTTCTTAGAGAGATAAGTCATAACGATACAGTTTACTTTACAATTGTGAGAAATCGCTCAAACATTTTTATAAGACTTTCATTTATGGTTTCCTTCTGAATGAGAAAAACAATAGAGCAAAGACTTCCATTAATATCTGGTTTATAGAGCGCGAAGTCACGAAAATTATTGCCCAAAGTTCCGATTTGAAATAAATGGAGGACCATGAGCAATCGTTGATTATATTTTTTTGGAAACTGCATTTCAAACTATTCAAATCTTTGTTCCCATAACCCTCAATTCCACAAATTCCACCCCAAGGCAACCAAAACAGTTAGTGTTATTAAGAATTAGGGTCAAATTCTGGATTTTAAAATCATCATTAAAGGCAGAATAATAGGAATCATCAAGAACATCAGAAAGCTCAATTGGATATATCTCGTAATTTGGCATACTCCAAAAGGCACAAACTAACAATTAAACTTTCTAAGAATATGAAGTAATCGAGAGGTGAAAGAAATATATAACATTTTTATAAAGATATTTTGGAGCAATCTTTTGAGTCTTTGGTCAGGGAGTGTCAATTAAGCCCTAAAGTGTGCATACCAATATCTATTTGAATAAAAAATTGGTATAGATACTGGTGATAAATTAGTTCGGCGAATGAAATATTTGAAACTTTCCTCTTCTGCGTAGGATGACGTATCAATGACGTTCCTACGTGTCATCTCGGAGTCAAATATTAATTTTTCGTAAACGAGGAGACAAAATTCTAAGAGAATTCTATTATGTGATGCGAAAATATCCTTTACATATTTATTTAAAATATAAAAAGAATCATATAAAAAGCACTAAATATGGATAAAAAATACAAATGAATGATTGCTGTAAAATGGCTGCAAAGTATAGAAGAAATCATCGTGGCATAGATAGTATAAATCAATGATCATTCTAAGGCAGATACTAAAAAAAAAACACATTCCGTATGGTACTTATGTCAATTAAAGAAAATTGTTCACCACAATTAAATTGTTTTAAAATCTTAATTTCCTCGTTCTTTCGTTTTATACATAAAATTTTAAAAACGGACATAAAATAAGGTCAGCTTTTCAAGCTCTTCTTTGTACCCAATAAACTAAATTAAATAAATTTGCTATTGATAATTCAAGTATTACCCGGTTTAATCACAATTTTAAAGTAAATTGAGATAATAATTAGTGAGGCGAAGTCGATTTAGCAATGTTATAAATAAATTTGCTATTGATAATTCAAGTATTACCCGGTTTAATCACAATTTTAAAGTAAATTGAGATAATAATTAGTGAGGCGAAGTCGATTTAGCAATGTTATAAATAAATTTGCTATTGATAATTCAAGTATTACCCGGTTTAATCACAATTTTAAAGTAAATTGAGATAATAATTAGTGAGGCGAAGTCGATTTAGCAATGTTATAAATAAATTTGCTATTGATAATTCAAGTATTACCCGGTTTAATCACAATTTTAAAGTAAATTGAGATAATAATTAGTGAGGCGAAGTCGATTTAGCAATGTTATAAATAAATTTGCTATTGATAATTCAAGTATTACCCGGTTTAATCACAATTTTAAAGTAAATTGAGATAATAATTAGTGAGGCGAAGTCGATTTAGCAATGTTATAAATAAATTTGCTATTGATAATTCAAGTATTACCCGGTTTAATCACAATTTTAAAGTAAATTGAGATAATAATTAGTGAGGCGAAGTCGATTTAGCAATGTTATAAATAAATTTGCTATTGATAATTCAAGTATTACCCGGTTTAATCACAATTTTAAAGTAAATTGAGATAATAATTAGTGAGGCGAAGTCGATTTAGCAATGTTATAAATAAATTTGCTATTGATAATTCAAGTATTACCCGGTTTAATCACAATTTTAAAGTAAATTGAGATAATAATTAGTGAGGCGAAGTCGATTTAGCAATTTTAATGTGTGGATAGCAATATTCCTCGGAAAAATATCTGGAACACCAAATGACAGTTCTCATCAGAAAGTATTCCTTTAGCCAAATGAATTGAATAATTTTTTATTTACAGCATTAAAATATCTTCATTGGTAAATTACAAATAATTTGA
Source organism: Ladona fulva (assembly GCA_000376725.2). Classification (NCBI taxonomy): domain Eukaryota; kingdom Metazoa; phylum Arthropoda; class Insecta; order Odonata; family Libellulidae; genus Ladona; species Ladona fulva. Next base: position 660,836 of record KZ308393.1, read on the forward strand.
AGAAATTGAGGATACAAATTCATGAACATCTGAGGTGAAGTGATATCAGACTAGAATACATGCTCTTGCTAATTTTTAGATTTGTTTTTCCCGTAGTTTGTATATGTAATTTTTTTGTGGAATATGTATTTTAAATCCATCCCGCATTAAATTTCATCCAAGGAATCCTATCATCTTATAACACATTGTACTTATCAGAATGTGGGACAAAAGATCGACATTGGGGACTATTCTGCCTCGAAACTCTGCCTAAAAACGTCTTTAATGATATTTTTAGGGAAACTCTACTTCATAGAGATTTATTTGTTTCAAGAAAGGTAATCCGATTAAATATCAAGTAAGGGGATGGAAACGTATAAGCAACGAGGAAATTTACGGAAAAAATGGATGTAAGACGAAGAAAAACATGCAAAAGTTTTCATCTAAACCCCCGAAAAAGAATGAGAGTCGCACATTGCCAGATACCACCGAAACTATTTTTGCGAGTAGAGCTTCTTTTTCCAAACTGACGACGAGTTCCGCATCTTCAGGATCTCAGACTGAACGAAAATCGAACCCTTTACTATATTTGTGAATCTTCTCTCTTCGGCTTGAGAAATGGATAAGACGCAAGAAGGATTTTCTATCACAAAGTAGAGCTTCGAGGTATTCATAAGCCGGTTATCGCTTTTACCGAGTTAAAGCAAAGATCTCGGCAACAATCCTTCCTTTCAAATCATCGGTCACGAGGAGGCATTGAGAAGCAATCATTATATCATAGCCAGACGTCGAAGTTCACGTCCGTCGCGTTTCCCAGATGCCCTCTACGCAACACTGGTGAGGCGAAGATCCTTCCGCAGAATTCAATTGTGATCTTCGGAAACCTCTCGGGCGAGACCCACGAGAGTGAAAGCTCTCTCATAATCCAACAGTCTGCTTCCCAAATTACAGCCTCTGAAGATCACGATCCGGAGATCGAAGTCTTGACGTCACGGCTTTTCTCTCTTGCTCATCCGATGAGCCAAGAAATGGGGAAAGCAGTTTAGTCAAGCTTCGGTCAAGATTCTGATCTCGGAAATTTCGCAACTTTACGTTTAATTTCAAAGTTATCATACTGGAACGGCCGATAAGAGATAGTTATTTTCCAAAGCTCTTTAGTGATGAAAAGCTGTGTACATAGTCAAGTGCTGTAAGTACTACACCGACAAGAAGTGTCATAATGCGTCAAGTCAGATATTGTGTATTTTACCATTTGAAATAACTTCAAATTAACTTAAGGATGATATAAGTAAGTGATTGATTACACTTCAATATCCCGTTACCATAATTTAAGCAATTAAACAGAGAACTGGTATTTACCAACGATCCAACGTTCTCGTTTCTAACGTTTTCCCGGATCTTAAGTTAAAATGTTGAGGTTCCAACTACAGCAACATTAATCTCTATCATATGAGTTTCCGCTTTTAAAGTTTTTCGTTAGTAACGTTTTTCAGCATTCTAACTATCGTGTTCTAAGTCCCAGCCCACAATTTGTCAGCATATGAGAATAAAAGCTACGATTACTGAAAGGAACATAAAAGCTACTCTACCTATCTTAAGTTGCTATTTGTTATACGTACATGTGTTATACGAGTAACTCACCAAAGCCAGTAAATTTGTTTGTTTTGCATCCAATATGCCCTAATAAGTTACAATGCATTCCCAGAAAAATGCTGCATTGTAGAACACACTAGATTTTACTTTCATTAAATTACATTCAAACTCTTCTAGGCTATTTTCTAACATATATGCTTTGTCTTCATCATCTGAATGAGCAACACACTCTTCCCCGAACATTTACCGCGGCAGTTCTTTATCAGCCATCGTCTTCACCCCTACTCAAGAAAAAATACCCTTAAAGAATAGTTTTTCCCGGAATTTAATGTTTAATTTGTATACTAGTACGTTTTATAATGTAATTTGCATTATGCAACAGGAAAAATTAATGTTTGACTTAGGGGCAAATAAAGCTATCAACATTACAAACAAAGAAAGTGAATACATGTCAATATTGGCCTGCTACAACACCTTACAAAAAAGTAGGTTCGCTATAAAATATTTTTTAATGAATCACAACGTAATAAAAAATGCAATGTATGCACCTCAAAGGATGAGATTCATCAATCAAGAGAATCAAAACCTATGGATGATAATTGATATAATCACAATTCATGTAAAAGAAAGTAATTAAAATATTTTATTATCAATTTGAAGAGACTTTTGGTGGAGCATCCTAGCTTGAATGTCTCATACATTAAAGGTTGAGCATTTTCCGCGGTTGAGGAATTTCCATTTCAATTTTATTGTATATTTTTCTCTTAAAAATAATTGAAAATTTAAATATTTGCATATTAGTTAATTTTACTATGACTGACATATTAGATACAAACAAAAAATAATCCCGATGAGGTCAAATTCCTATTTAGGACTATTATCTTGATCAATCATCTAATCATTTTCATTAAAGTAATTTTCAGTGTGCGATTGTTTTGAAAATAATATTTTTTAAATATCCATTTGATTATTAAGATTAACGTAAGATATTATGTGAAAAGGTTATATTTTGAAGTCGGAACACCGAAGAAGTCAAAGTTCTATCGAACGCCATTTTCTTAATTTCGAATTCAAAGGTTTTGATTGAAACAATTGTCCCCGGAAAGAGACATTTTATAAAAAAGAATTTAAAAGATGTTCAATTGCTAATTAAGATCCACATAAAAGAGAATGTAAACATTTTCTTCTTTCAAAGTCCTTCGAAAACTTATTTTCTTAAATTCAAACCCAAACGCTTTGATTAATAAAATTGTGTCCGATAAAAAACGTTAGATCGGGATTTCTTTGTATTCCATACTGATTCAAGTGATAACAGAATGGAACAATAATTCAAGTATTACCCGGTTTAATCACAATTTCACAATTACATTGTAACTATAATCAAAAAGGATTTTGTAAACCTACAATTATAATAATAATAAAAGGGCATTATTTGGGCGAGATTGAGACAAAAAGTCTCTTCTTTCATCCAACCCATCGTCATATTTCATACCGTAATTAATTTGAAAGATATTATGAAAGATCAATGAAAAAAAAATATCCACTGCAAGAAAACAGCCACTAGAAAGGGGGGTGCTAAAAACCTGCGCAAAGCATGTGTATTGTATATTGTAAAGTAAGTATAAAAATAATTTTATGATGAAAATTATATCTAAATTGTCTTACTATGTAAAATATTAGAAATTTCACATTTAATTTTAAAATTTAGTTTGCAAATTCTGAGAATTCCTGCTTTTCGAAGTGGAGGGGTTTCCCTCCTTGCTAGGGTGAATACCAGGCAGAGTTTATTTATATTTATTTCTCTCCTCAATAATGACTAGTACCTGAACTGTTGATTCTTTATAGTTTTGAGGTATGAATAAATATGCAAATAAGTATTAAATATTTTTAGAGATTTTTTAAGAGTATTTTCTGCCTGAGACTTCGTGATTGGAAAGGTTGATGAGTCACATACTTATTCTGTGGATGAAAAAGAATTAAACGTGTCTACAAATGGAGGGGTTTGCATTAGCAGTGAAAGAAACGGAATAATTCATTGACTCTGAAAGGAAATAATTCTAAGTTCCCCAAAAGACTAGCAACTAAACTCTATACAAATATAAAGTAACCGAGACGTGGAAGAATTATATATAATTTTCATAAAGATAATTTGGAGCAATCTTTGAGCTCTTAGGTCATGCAGTGTCAATTAAGCCCTAAAGTGTACAGACTAATATCTCTCAAATATTTGAATAAAAATTGGTGTATATACTGTTGATAAATTAGCACAGCGTAATGACGTATCAAGTGACGTAGCTACTTGTGTCATCTCGGAGTCCAATATTAATATTGCTGGCATGAGGAGACAGGATTTCAAGAGGATATTATGCGATGTGGACATATCCTTCAGAAGTCGTCTGAGTATCGTGGCACCGGAAGATGGTGATTTGAGGCAGTGGAGGGTCGATAGCCTTGCTTTTTTCAATATATTCTCCGATAAGGTAACGAAAGGGTTCCTACATTTTTGTGCACGTGCAGATAAAACTTAAGAAAAAAATTGAACACACGAGGTCTCGAGTATAATTTAAGATCGTTTTAATATCTCCATTCCCTCAATATTAACACGATTCGTTATCATACGTAACGGTTAATTAACTCTAAACATGTACTTTTTTGTCCTAAACCACCTTAGGTCTCTCGGGATAAAAGTATACTAGACGTCCTAAAGAATGATTTGAAAATATATATGACAAACTAAATCTCCATTAGATACGTAAAGGCACTCATTTGTAATTGATTTAATTTAACTTCATAATAAAACGAGTTATATAGCTGCCAAAATAAAGGTTTAAAGTGCATATGTGTAAAACTCTTTCTCATAATTTACGTATGCAAGACGACCCTTTAGTATAATCCGAGGTGGCCCCTGTCCACATTAGCTCGGATGATCGAGACTCTACTATGTACAGAATTATACAGAAATATAATCAGAAAAGATTAAATTCATTCTTCTGGCGCCTTTTGGCAGGTGAAGTGCGCCTAGGGAGTATACACTTACCAATATCTTTTGGTGTTTTTTTTATGTTATTAGTTAACTTCACCATGATTGCTCGATTCTACTCTAGATAAAGAAATAAGAATTCTCTATCACTTTTCCCCGTCTTTTTTAACACTGCTAGTCGAATCATCCAGATTCAGATACCGCAATGTATTTTCCGCATAAATCTCTTCTCCTTAGTTTTGGCATGAAAAGGATTCTATTTCTTCCCGTTTGTTTCCTATAGGCCCTATTATTTTTCTTAGAAAATCTCATCCTTCAAGATTTGCTTCTCCCACTTTCTCTGCATTTTTTATTTCTACGTGCAATGCCCTCTCTCACGTGTTATGTTCGATGCTTTTTAACGCGTTTTTCTATACCCAGAACTAACTTTCCCTGCTCTACGTCACACTCTCATTTCGCTTTGTTTTTTCCTCACCGTAAAATTCCCGTCAAGTATGCATTGTGACTCCTCAGAATTTCTTTCTAACATTTATGCGTTGTCCATTCTCTACTTTTTGTGAAATGAAGCCGTTATTCCATTACTCTTTCATTGTGGGCTCCTTCGATTTGGATCAATTCTATACATGATTTCTATAAATCCATATTCTTACAATTAGTTTCATAACTTGCCATGTTCTCCTCAATACTCTCGAGATATTGGAACAAACAACTCTTCATGCTGCACCAGTCTATTGACTGCATCAGTCTATTTTTACTGCTATTTATCAACTAATTTTTACCTGATATTTTGGCATTCGAATTTATTTCTAGGTTATCTGATAAGTACCTCCCGAAATTTTTGTTATTATAAACTCAAAAAGGAAGACGTACTATGGATACTATAGGTAAGAGAGGTTTTATTTCCATTAGAAATTAAATAAGTGAGCTAAATGGATCAAAGATGGAAACAGTGGAGAGATTCTTACAGAAGTGTATGAGGCAGCAACTCTGAAGCATGGGTCTAGTTACATTTGATTCCTTTTATAGATGTACCACACAGACTTAGAAATGAAGTATGTTTATGGTATAAAACATAGAATTAAGATAGGGAACATTGCATAATATCAAATCAGACCGTGCATATACAATTTACGTTTAAGATTTAATTTTAGAAAGATATGCAAAAGATCGATGTTTTTCTGGCTTCATGGTATTTTTAAGGAAAAGAAACATTTTCGGATAGCAATCTCCTCACGTTGTCATAAGATGATAAAGATACGGAAAGCTTAACTATTTCAAATAGATTAAACTGTTCAAAAATAGACTAGTACTAGTATTACCATTTGAATAGCATCATCTTACTACTGAGGGCATATCTTTAAATACGAGTATATACCAATTTGATTCCAACAGCAAATATAGGATTTCAACGTCATACATACCAACGTCGTGGTAAATCTTACGAATGTAGACATGAATTATCTAGTACAAAAGAGCTACTGCCTATCTTCTATAATTTTGGAAATATTTCAGAATAGCTCATAGGTAGTTCATGAGAACCTCATACCTCATAGGTAGTTCATGAGAAGTAGAATATGAATTTTGGGGGAAAAAGGTAAATATGAAGAAATTCGAATCATTAAGCAAATATCAGTAAACGGTGAATGGGGAACATGTAATTGGAAGAGAAGAGAAGCAAGTAAAGAGAATAACAAGGAAAATATATGTAATTAAGCTTCATATGGAAAACTGAATGAGTTGAGAGTAAACTACCAGGCCACAAGTGATAACTTGCTTCAGCCTCACCTTCGTTTTTGAGCTTCTAGGCATGTTTTTCACAGAATACACCGAAAAAATACTTTGAGAGTCGCTCCTCGGTTAAAATTGCGTCGGCATATCTACGCTTTAGGACCTAAATATTTTGAATTGTTAGCACGTTGATTGCTTCTGGAATCAAAACAATAGTACATGAGACATTTGCAATAAATAGCCTTTTCTCTCATTTCCTAAAGCAGGAACATGCATGTTAAGTGCTGTATTGGCTAATAATTGCACTTTCTAGCAAATTTCAGGTTAAAGAATCCTTTTCGGACCTTTTTCGGACTTGGGTAACGGATATTTCCTTAGGTACACGCGTATATACGCACGAATAGGAATCGATTACCTAAGCGTATTTAATGCTGCCGATTCGTTTTTATTCGTAAAAGAGTGAAATATTTTTACAGTAGAAATATGCGTGTTTTAAGCTGAAGAATCCAATAAGGTTTTTGCCAGCTAATTGACTGAAAGAAGAATATTCCGGAACGAATTACCTCGGTTAGCCGCGGCGTCACTACATTTTATCATTTAGTCGGATGTCGAAGAGTTGCCATGTATGGTGGTGGATACAGATTGCCACTTATAAACGTAGTGCAACACGCGATTCTAGCTATCTCCTCACTCCATTGAATTTCCACCCCCACTTCCTTTGCCCCTTCTTCTCCTTCCAATCCCCCTTTTGACGCCTCCCCCACCGTCGGCCGTTAAAATCTCCCAGTGAAAGTTGGAAGACCTTAAGCCACCGTTCGCATCCGACGCCGCTTTATTTTCGCGTCTCCCAATCTGTTCCCACGGCAACACTCTCTGCTACCTCCCCCTTCTTCTCCGAGAATTAATCAAATTGTAATTAGGTCTTAACATTCCACCGCTCGTGCTCTTAATAGCAGCTTTCAGGAAGGGACAGAACGGTTCTCATCCGCAATGTAGGATGCCTTGATAGTGAAGCCAATGAAGGCAAAGGACGATGCTAAAGTTATGCTGGATCATCTGACGAAATTTTCCATTGTTTTTCTTTTGTTAGTTCGCCAATTATTACATCACTGGCGTGTATGTGGGACCCGCATGAAGCTAAATACCTTGGTTATAAGGAAGTTTAGAGCGGCCAGTCATGCGTGTATGCAAAGAGAATTCAGGTTTAGAAATAAAATCTTAAAAGGCTTAATAACCCAAAGAGGATTTTCATGCTGATAAATATGAACTATCTAGAATATTAAGCAACATCATTATTTCTGGTGTTCCTTCTTAATTTCTATCCATTTATAAGTTTTGGTTACCTAACCATTATCTGCTCAATTTTTTACTTGCTCAATATTGGATGGACTTTAAAACATTTTCAAGAAAGAGCTCAAAAATGGCCACGACCATTAGAGAGGCTCATATACACATATCCTTACATAAACATAAAGAAAAAATTTGAGGTATTTCTAGAAAGACCATGCGCTACTCAATTCAGCAGCTGAGTAGAGGTAGAATGAGGGAAAAGAAAAGTAAATTGTCCACTTATCTTGTTTATAACGCAATTAACCACACATATAACAATATACCTCCTATTTCATTTCAATGTCTTAAGTTATTTTACATGATTGAGGCCTTTCCATGCAGAAATTAAGACTTCATGAATGAAGCTTCAAAGCAATGGTGCTTCATAACTCATTCGGAATAATTACCACCTGGATTGCGTGAGTAAAGTAGTTGCAGTTTTCTCCTTAATTAAGGATAACCGGAGATAAACCGTAATATATAGATTTTTCCGAATTGCTGCGTACACGCAATATTGGAAAAAAATATTCATTAAAGCTAATAATAAATTCCTCAATTTACATCATCAACGGTATCGTAAAGAAAAATAATTGGCGGGTTCCACTAAAATATTTGTATTTTTATGCACGAACGGTTACTGTGGAACAGTGAAAAACTCCAAAAACCATCAAAAGCGGGGTTACCTGCTTATACGTATTTCGCCCTCGACGAGAGCATCCTCAGAGCATTGCGACTGACGGAGCAGTGAAGAATTGGCGCAATTACAGCCAATAGCTTCCGAAACAAAAGAAGAACGAAAATCGGGTATTGAATCTAAAAGTTTATAAAGAGTTTTGCTAAATTCAAATTCAAATTTAATTTAACAAAACTCTTTATAAACTTTTAGATTCAATACCCGATTTTCGCTCTTCTTTTGTTTCGGAAGCTATTGGCTGTAATTGCGCCAATTCTTCACTGCTCCGTCAGTCGCAATGCTCTGAGGATGCTCTCGTTGAGGGCGAAATACGTATAAGCAGGTAACCCCGCTTTTGATGGTTTTTGGAGTTTTTCACTGTTCCACTATTACAGCCATCAGTGGCCATTCCATATTTTAACGAACGGTTACGTTATATCGTAACATCATCAGGTCATTTTGATTTAATTTAATAAAATTAATTTTGGAGATGCTTCTATGTGGACAGCCAAAAGGGGTTGTGCTGGCTGTGTTGTGTTTTAACTTTACTTCTACTTAAGTTAATGGTATTGGATACATGAAAATAAGTTTTTTATTGATTTTTGAGTTCACCTTTAGAGTGCTTTACATAAAGTATTGTCCGTGAATGGAAGACCCCAGCAGGTTTTTGGTATATTTTCTGCTCTATAATTTGGCCTCATGACAAAAATCTGAAGTACGTTGATGAAAATGGAAATATTAGAAATAGGGGAGAGTTTCCTAAATCGCACCACTTCCCAAATCGCACCACCATCCCCAAAACTGAAATACTGCACTTTGGTCCCTCTACGAGTATCATCAACGTTTGCAACTTCTAATATCCCCCAAGTACGCCTCATTTGAGTAATTTTTTGTAAATTATTTAAAAGTTTTAGAAAACTTCAACACTACCGCTTGTTTTTAAGTAACGTCAATTGCATTAAAATAAAAGAAAGACAGGAGTGTACGTTTTCCACAAGTAAACTTGTGTAGAAAGTACACTATGGTCTTCTTTTTATGTTTAATGTGATGGAGTTCCACAAAATAACGACTTTCTCCATGGAATTTAACGTCAATTGTTTTGAAAACGTGCAATTTAGGCAACCCTCCCCTAAAATTCAAACTTTACATATTTCCACAGGATATAATGTACCGTATCTAGAATATCCTGCGGAAATATGTAAAATGTGAATATTATTTTTACCTTTTCCTGCTATGGAAATCCGCGCAGTTAAGCCTTCCGCAAATGACTACATGAGATTTCCATCAATACAATTTATGTAAAGTCTCAGAAATGTTGTGCATGAAAGTTCCTGTGCTAGTCCTTAGCTAGGCTGTCTCTTTTTCAGTTATCTTTCGGCTTCAACGTTTCATGCACTGCTAAACCATTGCTTCAAATGAAGATACTGTTGGCTCCTTTTTTCATGAAAAAGGAGAATGGAATCTTCGGTTTTGGACAACGGCACGCACGAGAGAAAGGTCAATGCGAAGTCGGAATTTTCAATTAAGATATTTTGAAATGGAAATCGTCACTATCTAAGTCGTGCTCAGAAAAATATTTCCAAATTAAATGTTTCATTTCGCGCCGTTAACACCTTATGTCATTACGTCATTTCCCAGGTATCGTATCCCTCATCGAATACCCTAATACCCAAGAGAGTACTTTGTATTATTTCCAATTAAGCTGCGATATCTTGTGATGAATTCCGTCGAAGTTATTGACTTAAGTTTTAGTTTCTATATTACAGTAGAATGTATTCAAATCTCATTTCAATCTCAAAATCCGCAAAAATCTGTAATGAAAAAAGTATCACCAGTAGACAGTAAGTGAGGTAACAGCTTCAGAGTATAGTAATTGATAGAACGTTAACAATTTCTGTATCTGTAAATGGTTTGAACCAGATAAAGTAGTTGAGATTTAGAACTCCTCATTGCACGTTAAAAACTTAAGATGTTAATTCATGTTAAAACTAGTGAATTATTAGTCATGTCCATAAAAAATTTGCTTTTCCAACAACAGAATTGTTCGTTGTAACAACACGTTGAACAGAATCGACCACTGATGGTATAATTAACAAGTGAAGGAACAAACTCCAGAAGTACTTTAAAAAGTGTTTACTCCATATGTGCACCATTTGCCTTCCAAGAGGGCATCATCAGGGGCATCGGTTTTTTGAAGTTTGTTCTTTTAATTTATTAATGACACGTCGAGATTTTTGTGTCGCTCATGCTAATACGGTAACTTAATTGAAACTTAACGTGAGCATACTCCTTTTTTACGTGCCACATGTGACTTGTTGAAACTATTATAAATGATATTCTTAGCCTGCGCATTTTTTAACAATTTAGCAATGTGGTGTTGATAAACATGCAGTACCATCTAAAACCTTTAAGGCAAGTTCCTGGCAAATACTGGAATTCCGGATTTACTTTAATTTCACTAGATTTCACCAAAAGAGGAGTTTCAGGTGTGGTTAACATTTTGTTTTAGGTAAGTAAATTGAATATTTTAAAATGCAAAGAAAATATATTTTGGTTGTTTCTTGTGAAAACCGATTCTGAGGAAAGACATCTGAATCTATTGAAAGTCCGGTGAAAACCTTTGGAATTCCACAATCAACTGTCATCGGTTTATTCAGAAAATCAATGTAACATGGTGAAATAATAACGTAATATGGTAAAAATCTATTATATTGTAATAACTAGTAAACATTTTTAAGGCATTTAATTTAGTTAATTTTCTAATGATCACGAAGTCTACCGAGAGCAACCATTTCAACAAGTATCGTAGATGCGTTCTTTTTCTTGGACTGTCACATCACACAAGTGAGTTACCGTTTAATCGTATATCTCATATGCAAATAGTGATTAATTTCAAGAATGGCATTGTTCCAGGAATATATTAGTGGCCTCTCGATTATCCCATGACATTCACCCTCTCGGAATGATAATTGGCTCCAGAGAGACAGGTGACCTCTGTTTCTGCTTAATTGCTCCCTATTTGTTGAGCGCTTGTTAAATAAAATGTGTGCGCAGATATTCCCACCGATAAAAAAGCGAGACCTGAATTCGGCGACAGGGCTGTCCTGTGCTCATTCAATATATTCCATGATTTACAAGCATTTCGAAGAGATCATTTAATCGATGAAGTTGAACATGAAATCGCAGAGTATCTCACGGAAAGTGTTCCGTGGCTCATGATACATTTTCCTACTTAACCCGTTTCGTACCAAAACAGTGTCCTTTAAAGACAATGGCCCGTGTTTTGGTCACAGGAAACGGTGTGCTTTCGAGAACAATAGCCAAAACAAGTCTTCACGTCTGCTTCTGGGTCGTATATATTTCCCTCCTGGGAAAATCACTAACCCTTTGGAGGTCGTCCGTGAAGCTCTCAGACAAGTAAAAAAGTTTACAAAGATTTATGTCCATATTTACTATCAAAATAAATAATCTAAGTATTGTGACAGCATGATCATAATAATGTTTACTCGTAATAGAAAAAAAAACAAATCCACGACATAAATTCAGTTTAATTATAATTTTTGTTTATTACCCATTGTAATATCTATTGGAGTTATTTGCTGGTTTCAGTAGCGTTTCATATAGCACTTTCTACTCATACTACGTATAGAAAGGAGTAATTTAAGCAGAATTACTGACCTGCTGTATGAAGAGAATGTTACTGGTTCTAAAGGGAGCGTAGAACTGCTATGAATGAGATATTAAATGGAAAGATGAGGAAAGATACATGGGTATATCTGAAGAGAAAAATATATACATGAATAGGATTTGGATAACATTTTAACAATTTCAGTAAAAGATGTAAATTATGAGCTTTTCAAGAAAGCGAATACCCTGAGTGGACGTATGTATTATGTTACTAATCTTGATTCGACATATGAACTGCTTCTTTTACTGCCGAAGATGGAATTTTAGTGGACGATTAAATCATGAGCGACTTTAGATGTGCAAAGTAAGTACAAAACTACAGAGATAATTAAAAAGGCAAAAACTCCACTAAAAACAGTTTCGATTTTCATAAAACTCATATTATTATCCTTAGTTCACCTATAGTAGATTGAAGACACCATTCTGATCGGAAAAATAACAGTATAAACAAATAAGGGAATGAAAAATAAAATAAGGGAAATCCCTTTTCCTTCTAAAGATTTACCTTACTTTATTTTTTATTCCTTTATTTTTTATTCCTTTATTTTAAAAGGGAGATTATAACAAATAATATCTGTTAGAAATAAAGGAATCTATGCAATACAAAAGATTTACCTTCTAATTTTTTTGCTCTTAATTTTTTTGCATTTCCACCGTGATTGATCTTGGAACGCGAACTCTCCAAACAAAAAAGGGAAAAACACTGATCTCCGTCAAAATTTCACTTTAATCGCTGGATTCTGCAAATTTAGTTAATGCATAAAGTCAGAAATAGCACGCATATCTTCGCGGCAAAAAGAAATATCTCAAGGTACTTAAATTTAGGGACGATTCCGTGGCACCTCACCAATTCCTTTCAATCCAACCAAATGTCAAGGAAAACATTGGACCACTAACATTTTCGAAGGTACATATTTAAATTATTGAACATTGCGCTTGGACAAATCGGTGGGAATATTCCAAGGCATGGGCAAAAGAATGGTGAAGTATGGTAAGGTAAATATGTCATATGGTACACAAAGAATGTGAATGAACACTTTCTAAAAGGTATTATTATTACAAGCATACCATGACTCTGTACATCGAAGACTAGATAAATCGACGTTATGAACCTGCTGGAAATATCCAGTGTTCGATAAATGTTTTATTCTAAATGTACCTTTTCCTCCAAATTTACGATAATTAAGCTTAATAGGCCGGTTTTGTGAGTTCATGCAGTAATTAAAGAGGTTTTCTCTCGATTAATAACAAAAATTCAGAATAGATGACTATAGAACAAATGTCTACTGCGAAATTAATTCCGTCATGTAGGAAAGGGAGACTGTCGGCAGAAAAGCAGAAGTAAAATTTACCGAATAAGATTTATATTTAACTAGGCCATTCACTTCCAACTAGAAGATAGTTTTTAGGATTGAAATTTCGCTGTCAATCTTCATCTTATCCCCTCTTGATTTTGTAGAATTGAACATTTTGGTTCTGACTTAAATTAAAATTATAAATCTGCAGATGGGTCGTAGAAAAGCTATTACCTGAATATATGTTGAAATTACATAAAATATTCTGTAGTGGAAAAATAATCAAGTATTCCAGAGAAAATGCTAATTTCAAAATGTGGTGGCTGAAGGACCTTGACGCTGCCTTGAAGTGAGACGCTAAAACACATGCATGTTTTCCAAAACGTTGACCGCCTCGAGCAGAACACGTAAGGTTAGCATAAATCTTTAGATCCACTGCGAAAATTACGTTTTATTCTCGTCAACCCAAAATCTTTCTTTACGACAAAGGAATGCGCATACGTTGAGTAATTGTTTACTTGAGTAACTGATTATCTCTGACGGAGATGCGTGTCAGCGTTGAGCTTTTCCCTTAACATTCACTGCTTTGGATGATGTTTCTCTAAGAAGGCAAGCGCACCTCTTGAATAAAAGAACACAGTTATGAGTAATAGATGAAAATTACAGGCCATACGAACCATTGATTTTATTGTCAATCCTCTGGCTGGTTTTCGTGAATTGTAGCTAAAATTTTGAAAATGAGACACTTTTGCTTGGAAGCTATGTTATCAGAGATTTTGGAATAGAGTTCAGGCATTATTTTTTCCATCAGAAAAATTAAATACGGTTAATATATTTGGTCATTATAGTAACGGAATGAGATTTTTCATCTGTACTCTGTAAATCGTAAATTGACTCCTCATTCATGACTTGTATACGTCTAAAATCAGAGTCCTGTACTCGACTTTCAGTAAGTCTCCATTATTTTCACAAACACAGCCTTGGATAACTTTTGCGTTGTCAAATAATTACTAGTCATCGGTGACCAATTGTTAGATTTTAAAATGAGCAATTTTTCTCTTGAAAATTTTCTTTTTAATTAAAAGTCACTCTAATGCCTTGAAAACTTAAAATACTCCTTTTAACAGTTTCAAGTTCTCACTCACTCTGAAATTTCATAAATTGTTGAGTTCAAAATTATTCCTATTGATATTGAAAGCAATGAAAATGATTAGGAAATTGAATAGCATTTATCCTTTTTATAACTTTGCAATAACGCTGTCAATTACTTTCCTCCTTTACTTCTATGTTCAGAAAATTACAATTGTTCAAACAACAGTTAGAAAAGAGGATTCAAGTTTAATGTTCGCATTAATCTCGATGCTGTATTTGGAGATAACCGAGATGCCTTTTTGCTTTCCAATTATTTTCATACTTCACATGTTGCATCTTAAAACATTTTATAATTCGTCACATGTTTCCGAAGACCTATTTTCTTCACTGTACAGCGTTATCAATAAGCTCCTCTTGGTCGTCATCGTGCGCAAAACTTTTTCTATAGAAATTCATTCTCCTTTCCTTAAACCGATATTAATTTCAACATATTGGGAAAATTCTCCTAACTTCTTTCCAGGGTTTAGAGACCTTTCAGAATCCGCGCCCATTCTTCTCTCAAGTATTACTAGATTAGTATTCCATAGCTTTCTAAAACATCCCCATTAACGTTGTTTAACCGTGCAATTTTTATGAAAAACCAAAGTTTTACAGTTTATGTAAGGGCAAGCGCAATCTCAAATCTACATTCGTGTTCTTACACACTTCCTCCCGCTTGGATACTGACAGCATATAGCAAACTAGAGTTGCTCTTAACTTATGTCTATGGATCTATACTACCATTCCTGGGAATATTGTATTCCAATTCGAAACCACCTGATATGTATGCCAATCAAGGAAACTCTTCATTCATTCGATAACACAACTATACTGTATATGAATGCATACATAAATTCACCATAAAATAATAATGCATACGAAATACCTTTTCCATTTTCTGGTATGGAATAGTGATGGCTTCTTCTATTCACAATATTCCTTCCTGCCTTCCCAAGTTTCATCATATCTTTCGCTTCAAATATTTCGATACGTTTCCATTCATTGTTAAATTTCCTACTTATTTGATTTCCTAACCTTTCTTCAAGAAATAGGCGCAAATACATGGTTTGATAAACAAGTTAGAAGTTATTAGTGCCACACGTAGGAAGAAGGCTTGCAGGATGCATATATAGATGTAGAAGTAATCTAAGAAAATTTTAATAGATATATATTTTTTAAACAATAACGAAAAAATACATACGATACGTTGTTCCAATTCTTTCGTTCGTATCCAAGAGTTTTTTCATATTCAAAGAGAATTTTGAATGGCAACGAAATTCGAATTAAAAACCGGAATGAGAAATTGTTCCTAATGATGGTAAAACACGCTTTCGCGGCATTCTTTTCAAGCATGTCGGAGCGACGTTACGCGTCTTCAGGTTGACCCATTGAAAAGAGCAGCGGAGGAAAATTATCGCTTCAGATGAAACCTCTCCTGTGGTTACATACATTAGGAAGGCTTCTCCTCGCGATACGGCGGATTAATCGCCTCTTTACGATTCCCGGAGGGCCCCAAAGACTTTCTCTCCTCTCAGCCTCCTCCCATACATTACCCCATCCACCCTTCCTCCTCCCCCCACATCGACCTTACCCTTCTTCTCGTTACATTCCTTTTCTCTGCAACCACCGATCATCAGAAATTTTGGAATAATGAGTACATATAAGAATACATACCAGAATGTCGTGCCGCAGATCACTAGAATCTATGGCACCAAAGGATTTTCTGTTCCTCTGACATCGTCCTAAACCTTTCTTGTACGATAGATCTTTACCTTCATATGTATTTTATTTTACTGTACTCACAATATATATTTACGTGCATAATGTTTGATGATTTTATTAACGAGTACTTTATGAATGCTGTAGGTGATTATGGTGAGGGAAACATATGTTTGGGAAATGTATGAATATGCAAGAAATAATAATATATAATATTGTAATATTTATTATTTAATTATCATTCATTCGTACTTAGAGTATCCCCTCAGAGCTTTCTCAATTTTTATGCAACGAATACTGCACTGATAGCTGTGGTTATTAGGCGATTTTATTCTCTAAAAATTACTGAATTGGAAAGACATTACTGCTCTCCTGCCATTTTCTTATTCCATTCATTATGTTTTTATTAAAATCGATATCTTTAGAATTGGTAGCTCTTGGAAAGTAAGCCTTGAATATTATAATTCCAGCATTCGGTATTTTTTGATGCAACGGAAGAAAACTATGGGACATTTTGTAAAAAAATACCATCAGGATGAATGCACAGTGACAAGACACCTGTGATGACCAATAAAGGTAAAGTCCATACACTAAATACCAAATCTAAGCCTATTAGAAATCCTGGTGAGAATCACAATAAACACACTGATATGAAAGGGGAATACAGAGAACTTTATTTGGAGATTCCAGCCATTTTGTAATGCATTTGCTGAAAATTTTCAAATCCTATTCACGTAAATCTGCTGTAGACAGGCATGAGATAATTCGCTAAACATGATGACGATATAAATTAGAACTTTTATGTGTTAAAGGTCAACATCATAATGATGTAAGATATTTAGAAGATATGTGATCATAAAATCGTATTTTTGAAAATAAATCTAAAGTAAGGAAGGAAAAACAACTAAAGGAGACCTGGGTTCGAGTCCTAGTCATGTCGCTATTTCTCACATATGTTTATCCTTGGGTTTTAAAGAGCACACCTCTATGTGCAAAGTCCAATACTTTTCCCTTTCCCTTCAAAAACAACTTACTTTGTGACTGGAATAACGAGTTTGAGGACGCAGTCGATTCACAAAGTCTAAAATTCGCATAAATAAACGGGTTAAATGTCGTCTTTATAATCATTATTTGAAAACCAATATATGCTTATCTCTTCTAAGTATTTGGTTCTCGTGCATAAGTGATCTTCATGGTTTTATCATTATTTGTAAATATTTCAATTTTTATCACAAGTCATCGAGTGAACTTTAAAATTGAAACCGTTAAAACCGAGATTTCCTTCCCCAGCGACAGGTGGAGTTCCCTCCTCCAACATAGATCCTGATAACCTCATTGATGATGATATTGGTTCAAGTATTCATGTGTCAATCCTCCCATCCAAATATGAAATCACTTGAACCACTAATCTATTTGTGCACATTACTAAAAATATGTAACTCAGACAGAAACACCAACACATCCAAAAAGATTAAAAGAAGATATTTTGAATTTTCCTCAGTTGAAACATAGTAACTAACTAACTGTATTAAAACTGTGGGGAAGCATTGCGATATCTTCAATTAATCTGCCAGAGAGAGATAGTCACATAAAATTCTCATTTTGTTATTAATTGGATTAATAACTTATATAACATATTCTCATTGATGTTAAAGTTCAGAATAAATTATTTTTAGGAATTATAAGAGATGACCTTACCACCTTTAATAACATATTGAAAGTTTATAAACATTTACCAATAATAACAGAATTCCATATTTACGTAGTTATTTTCATTATTTATGTAACAATGTAAACAGGAAGACACCGCTGACACCCAATTTAATAATTACTACTTTCTAAAACAAACAGCCATTCCAAGATAGGAAAAATCGGACTGACCGGGATTCGAAACCGAGACCTTGGGGCTGGATCTTTAGTAGGCTACTCCACCCCCGCAGTCGGAAAAAATTATTTAATAATTAATTTATGAAAAGAAGCCATAAAATGTATGCCTACAAAAATTGGTAGATTAATTCAATTATGAGGATCGCAGACATAAAACAAAACATCGCTCTTTTTTTAAATCAATCCCAACTGAAGATTTTACAAATTCCACGCCTGCAAATTACATTAACGAAAAAACAGGTGATAGTTTAATTTGTGCATCCCATCTTTTAAGTCACTTGCCAAAGGTTGCTAAGGGAAGGTAAAAAAATCCTCCTCTTTTACAGGGCGCTGCGGTGAGTTTTTTCATATAAAGCACATGGATTTCCACTTTATGCCTCTCTTTGGCAGTGAGTTGAACAAGGCTGTTGACGGAGCTTAACGCAGTATCAGAAAAATATATTCCGAGCATACGTTCCTCATCTCTACGGGAGGTCAGTCGTAAGATGGCGTTGAAACTTTTTAGAACGTGAAAAAACATAGGCCTATTCCGGTCGTAACATCTTTCCATACTCGTAGTTTGCAATCGAATATCCCTTTACAACGAAATGAAGCGTAGGGAAAATGAATAAAAATCGCATTACCTTGAGCAAGCGAGTGACAGTTTCCTAAACGCCATTCCATCTGTGACCTTTCACTCCTCAGGGAAGCACTCGCCGGAGAAGATCATTTCAGACTTTTTATTGCACTTAAATTCGGCTTGAAAGAAGGACATATAGCGTAATCTGAGAGGCTACGAATATATTAACATCGGGAAGTCCTAAAAAATCGAAGATACCGTTCCTTATTTCTTTATGATACCATCGAAAACCAATCATCGAAAACCAATAAAATTCACTGAACTCTATACATTATTATAATGACTTGAGGCTTTACTGGTGGATACTTTGGGTAAAAAACTCTCGTTTTACCCAACTCTCGCATCCGAGAGTTTTTTACCCATCTATACATTATTCTTTATTCATTTGTTCAATTTCAGATTAAAACAGAGGAGCTGTTCTGCTTAGTCTGAATTTCAATTCAGAAAATACAATCAAGTTTTCTCCTATTTTAGATTCGCCTACAAAAACGTCCTACATTCAAGGTGTTTCATGAACGAGAGAGTCGAATCTTTACATCCTGAAACCATCCACTCGAAGTAGCCATTTGTAGAATGGGAAAGATTTAGGAGATTTTTGCGCATGAATCCTTTTACATAACTATTGCAAACTGTTTTGTTTCAAAAACTCATACTGAAAGTATGAGTTTTTGAAAAGATTTTCCTCCGCATCTTGCTCTCATACTTAATTGTCGAAACGACTGAGGTAGCAAGAAATTTGATAGTTTAGTAGTTGGAATTTAATATTTATTACTTATTTCGTAAACGTTCTTCCACGTAATTTATTTAGAAGCTCAGCTTAACTAATAAATCTTCCTTGAACTTCAAGCCTCTCTCAGAGAGGATTGTACATTCAGCATAGAAATTTTTAATGAGTCGAGCCTTATGTTGCCATTTCTCGCATTTCCAAATTCACTCCCAGGATCGCTGGTGTTTGCTGCATATTTCAGATGAGACCATCGAAACTGCAATCCAAGTAGCCCTCTTCATCGCACTTACCGAAAATAACCTATTGGAAACCCTGTTTTCTCATAACTAAACCGCAGATTCCTCATGTGGGCGTACTCTAATTTAAGTTGCCAAAAGGTGCGGTCCAACTCCCGCATTTCTCCTTTGTTACTCCGCAAATTTGGAAGTTGAAACCTTAATACGACTCGTATTTCGCAATTAGCTCGCACTTCCGCTTACTTATAGCCTTCCGATAAATACCACATTTTGACATTTATGCTGGTGTGTTTGTGTCAACAGCCAAAGACTGGCTCCTAACATGGATGAGATAATTCCTTGCAATCTATGATGTTAAAATTACCTTACCCAGATGGTGGGATGAAGTCTAAATGGGATTTCTGAAGTAAGTAGGCGATGAACCAGAAGCCTAAGGCCTAAGAGAGGATCATTTCGTTCTTTTTTATTTGAATTCCCATTCAATTGGTAACAAGGTATCATCATCATTGGTTCTTCTGCCTTCTGGCAGGTTCTCTCATGGTAACCTCCATACTTCCCTGTCTTCTGCTAATCTTTTGGTTTCACTATATTTCCCTTTAATCTTAATTATATCTAACATTGTATGTCTCTTCCTTCCTCGTCCTCTTTTCCCTTTTATCGTGCCCTCCATTACAGGTAATGGAGGTAACAAGGTACATACATTTTTTATTTTTTCCTTTGGGGGTTGTCTTAAATTAACTCGAGAACAAAGTTTCGCGTCATCGGTTTACAACTATTACATTAAGAGCTTGTACGTCAGGGGGTTTGTGAATATATACTTGCCTCGTGGATATACAGAAAAGAATTTGGTTTGTCAGATATGCCACCGGAAAATTAGTTAATTACAAATAACAAGTCAATCAAAACTAACCACAGAATCGCCAATGAGAGGCACCCTTATGCAATATCCCCATTTATTTATCTTAAGAACGTTAAGAATTCATTTCTGTTTCCTATGACGAGCACCTGGCAGTGGAGGCGCTTCTGCGTTAGGGAATTCCGGGACACTCAAGAATAGATTAATCCAACTCAAGGATGTGCCTCAGGAACGAAATCGACGCGGGAAATTCGTGGTAATATGTTGAAAGAGGCTGAGCTCGGACGTAATTATCGGGAATTGAGCCTTTCGAGGAATCCACCGATTTCGACGGAAAGAAAGACGTACATGTGAAAGGTGCGTCGGCGTATACCGAATTATCAGAGAAGAAAGGCGCTTTCATTGGTTGCGTCGACGGTGAATCCTGTTGGTCCTTAAGGCTCATTATGGGGCAGTGATGCGAACAAATGTCAAGGTCTCTCACAGGAATGTCTTAAGTTTTTGCCCTTCCTGAGGTCGCACACCCACACGCGGATCTCCTCCTCCCTCTGCACCTCCAAATCATTGTCCCCCTTCCCCCTTCGCACGTCCCCTCCCCCACACACCCACCGAGAACATCTTTTGCCCGCGGCAGCGACCTTCATCCAAATTCCCTCCAATGGCAAGGGTGCTGGGAGAGCCACGAAGATGAGTTAAATAATGACGATATGGATATGTGAAGGGTTGTTGCTGGGGAACCGAAGGATAGGACAACGGATGGTAGCGGATGTGACTGACTTTTGGTAGTACCGGGAGCTAGAACGAATCAAAAGCCCTCCATCGGCACCGAGAGATCAAGATCATCAGGGAGATTGTAACTTCACATGTGGGAGACCTTCACATTAAAACCGGAACTTGCCATATTGGCTGTTTGTATCTTTGGATAAGTACGATGTAGTTTTCGCAAGAACTTTAGAACCCCATTTTTGTTCGTTTACTCGTTACTGCGCGCGTCAAACCCGCTGAATGATGAAAAATGGGAATCAGTATCTTAAGACTTCTGTAATAAGAAGATATATAAAAGTGTAATAAATAATAATATAAAGAACAAGCAATAACAATAGAGAGAATAGTTTTCAACATCCTAGCTAGATGATGCAATATGTAACATTTACTAGGGAACCTAAACCCATTTTACTCAGAGTAATTAACGAAACATATCCAGCGATACTTGGTGGAACATCTCCTTAATATATTGAGAATTATGTAACAAAATTTGACCACAAATTGGTGGTACGTGTTTCTTCCAATTTATGGCCTTAGTCAAATTTAGTTTCATAATTCTTTATAAAATAAAGTAGTAATTTCCTGGTCCTAGGTACTAACTCAGATTACAGTTATAAAGTAGTTATCTAGTAGTATTTGTAGAGCAGTCATCCTCCCCTTCTTCATATCCTAATATTCAATCTTTTATCATCAGTGGGTCGCATGATGTCCTGTGAGTGTTTTGAGGTTCCGCTGGATTTTCAAATTATTGAAAGAGTTTCTTTTTGGGAGGAACCCAAAAAGGAATTCAGTTCCTACTTGGACACTCTCGATAATAGAAGCATTACTTCCGATATGTGCATGGGGTAATTCCAAGAAATCGGTAATCTGGAACCTCCTCTTTGTTCTCCAAACGAGAGTTCCATCTGCCGAAGTACAGCTTACGGAGTGTTTTTAAATCATTAATTTAAATAGTTGTTTTAATTTTTTCATTGAAAAAATTATAATTCAACTGATATATTTCAATTATAGGAAGATTGTATTAAAATTTAAATACGTTTTTGCTTTTTCAGTTACTAAGCTTCAAGATAAAAGAATTCACGAAACTTTCAAGAAAGAATTAACACTATGGAACTAATTAATGAGTCAAAATATTAAACATTCCCGCTTTAGGCTGAAGGCGATTCAGTTCAAAGGAAGAACTCTGAACATTTTTGGAACATTTCCTAGGAATCTGAAAAACATACCTTGCATTTTTCAAAAGATAACTGGCAGTGGAACTAATTTCATGACAACCATAAAGAACAATTCGAATAAATAACTTAACTCTCCCAGAGATTATTTTGTCTCATTTTTAATTATACCAAATTCCGGTTTTGTTAAGTATAATCAGCTAAAACGTCCCATATTGTTTCAATAACTACATTAGTCAAGGTACTGGGATTTCGTATATTTGTTTTAGAAGGAATTCTTCTCTTTATTCTGGACGTGACGCTAGCTGGTTGAGATGATCATGTAACATTCCTCCCAATTATTCCGTATTAT
Source organism: Ladona fulva (assembly GCA_000376725.2). Lineage (NCBI taxonomy): Eukaryota > Metazoa > Arthropoda > Insecta > Odonata > Libellulidae > Ladona > Ladona fulva. The sequence continues at coordinate 683,564 of KZ308393.1, forward strand.
ATTTCATTAATACAAGAACTTGCGAATGGAATATTCTTTGACGCTCCTCCGTATGTACATACACTTCAAGGACTTAAAAGAAGCAAATAGGTAGCTCAGCAAAATCACGCAAGATGAGATTACCGCGAAGCACTTTACCTCTGGTTTTATAGTCGTCCTTCGTCAGGACGAAGGAGAATATGTTGTCATTCAGACTTCTTGAAAACATGGCATCTTTGCCCTAGGCAGTGAAATGAATTTGAAATATTTAGAATCACTTTCGTTTGTGTACTCTATCGGTCAACCAAATGCACAGGATAATACTAACGATGTTACTCGAGCGTAAAAATCACGGACGTCACACCTATTAACCTATGAAGGAACTTCAACTGCGAAACTTTTGTTTCAAAAATTCCATTTTAAGCTTTAAAAATGTTGCTAAAGTTACAAAGTATTTTTCAAATTTTCCAGGAAAATTCTTATAAAAATAAACGTTTTTACGCTTAAGCTTTTCGTAACTACGAAAATGCTACGTTCCTGTGTTGAAAATTAGAATTGCAGCTATCCGTATGCATTCAGTAATTTATCACGTACTGACATATTTATGCCCTTTATCTCAAATGCGACAACATTAATTATAATTTTATCCCCTTCGATTATAATCTGCTTACTTAAAGCGAATTGAATTCCATGGCTACATACAAATTAAATAGAAATCACATCACGATGCCGCTCGGATTTTAATTCAAATGTATGACGGTGCGCTCTTTCAACTGAAATATTACATTGAAAATTCAGTCAATATTACTCGGTATGAAATCATCGAATTCATTGAATGATGAAGAGCTAAAATATTGCATTGATAATGATTATCAGTAATAATAAAAGTCGCTTATAGGAAGAGTGGGTGTGCATAGTGTAATTAACGAACTTCATGACAATTTCTATTTAGCTTTCCAGCAAAACTTAATCGAGGAATCACAACTTCATCTTCATCGATTTAAAGATGAAATCACAATGTATTAGAAAAAGCTTAACTTTCCAGCGGTTTCTTATAAGAGAGAAAGTTACTGTTTTTAATGAAATATTTATTTGTCGTGCTATAAAGAAAATAATTTTTGGATGACGGAGAACTTGTTCAAAATATACGGGCACTTGATTATTACTCTGAACTTATACATCTCTGAATTTTTAGCTTACGTATTTCAAAATATAAAGCTAAAGCGTATCTGGGGCCAATTGTCAAAGAAAAAGGTTATATTTCGAACAGTTCTCATTACTGAGTTTTCCAAGTGGTACATTTCTCTGATCTTATCCGCAATAACGTATTAAATTGAGAATAATTAAAACAAAGTTCAGTTTAGGGTATTTAGATCCTTTCATACACTTATGTACTTTCAGAATTTGGTTTTTATGAAGGACATCAGTTATACGACAGGAAACTGCGGACCGAAAGATATTTTTCTCGTATCTCGTAATCCAGTCCTCGTTATCTTTGTATTCTCGCATCTTGTATTTCTAGGAGTAATATGGGTATGTTTACGCATAGAATTTCTCAAATTTCTTTTAATAATTAAGACTTAAATGCTCTTCAAAAGGAATGGAAATTGTTTCTCGTAGAAAATTGCCATTGTAAGTTCGATGGCTTTAAGTACAGGGATAAAGATATTAATGAAACATAGTGCAATACTCTCGAATGCATTCTCCTTGGTATATGGAATGTATTTCCTTTTTGGAATAACTACTTGGAAGATAATATTACAGGACATTTCAATTGTACTTGACGGATTGCAGCCTGCATTGCATCAATAAATATTATTATTCATACTATTGGGACTTAGGGTGTGCGATGGCGAAGTTATACCTTACAAAGGTGGCCAGTAGGTGAAAGAGGCAACCACTGATTCGAATCGCGTTCTCTTTAATTCATTCTCAAACTCATTCGCTAACAGATGCATTAGGGAATGGAACGCTTTATCTGGAGAAATTCTCACACCAATGCCAAAATATTTTAAAGTGTTCAAAAATAAGATCAAATCTAGAATTAAGTAGTTTTTATTACGCGACCTCACAGTTATCGCCTTCTCTTCTGCATTTCTTAACTTTTTTTTTTCTTTATTACTTAACATCTACTTTGTATGCGATTACATGGATAATCTAACATGTATGTTGTACCACTTCATAGTTTTTAGACACTTTATAGCAAACGAAATATTTATTGTATGTACTATGATACTTTTAATATCTAAATTGTAAATTGTTTACGTAATTTCTAAGGGAGGTGCTTCATGAGTTTTTCCTCCCGTCTATGGACAAATGCCAGGCAATTACTATCAGTATTAATTCTTATGTTATACTCTCCTCCAGCTTTGCCACCTGGCAACATGGCCGAATTGCAACGCAATTAAAATAAATACAAATAAATAAATTGAAATTTATCTTTAAATTATTTTTCGCTGTTCGATGTTCCAACAATCATTTCTCTTTTTTTAACACTGGTTGATGAATAGTGAGGAAAAGGGTATTTCCTCGGCAGAATTCTGGGGCCCCCGTAGCCTCATCAAATTTTAAACTTCTTCCATTCCCTACTCAAAAGAACTCAAAAACTTTTTGTATTTTAATTTTGTTGATCGCACAATAGGGTATTTGGGAAGATGACGGAGATCCACAGAAGCAAGGAGAGGCAACCTGCTTACCTTGGCGTTGTCAGTGCAGACGACGGAGAGGACCCAGAGGAACGCAGGAGGTGGAGTGAGCAAAGGGTTTGTCTCCCCTCCGAAAATCAGATATGAATCTTTTCTCAAAATCTCCACGCCGTTAATCTCCTTGGAAACCGACTGTATGAGAATAATTAAAGGTTATTCCTCTATTTAGACATCCGAGGCTTTTTCCTGAGAATAAGCGAAGGTGTTTGTAGTAGAAAACAAAAGAAACACGGACCAACTCTTTCGTTTTACCATGGCGTGTTTATTGCTCGTGAAGTAATCACCTTCTGAATTCACGCGATTATGGAAATGGCGAATGGAGATAGTATAGAAACAGAGATTACCAACTGTAAAATGTAAGATTCCGCGGTTTCTTCAATAAAATTAACCATTGGAAAATTGGAAATCGGTTGTTAATGAATTAGTAATATAAAAACAATCCGTAAACCATATATCGGCAGATGGAACTCACGTCTAGAGACAAACGGGAAGTTCCGGATATCCGATTTTTTGGAATCTCCCTATACGCATTTCGGAAACAATGTCTCCACCTTCAAGGGTGTCCACAAAAGGAAGATGTTTCATAATTAAGGTAGTGTAATTTCTAGAAATCGGTAATCCGGAACTTCCCATTTATCTCCAAACGAGAGTTAAATCTACAGCCATACGAAGTGCTTTCAAACCATTAACATATATATTATAAAAAGCTCAGCAAAATCACGCAAGATGAGATTACCGCGAAGCACTTTACCTCTGGTTTTATAGTCGTCCTTCGTCAGGACGAAGGAGAATATGTTGTCATTCAGACTTCTTGAAAGCATGGCATCTTTGCCCTAGGCAGAGAAATGAATTTGAAATATTTAGAATCACTTTCGTTTGTGTACTCTATCGGTCAACCAAATGCACAGGATAATACTAACGATGTTACTCGAGCGTAAAAATCACGGACATCACACCTATTAACCTATGAAGGAACTTCAACTGCGAAACTTTTGTTTCAAAAATTCCATTTTAAGCTTTAAAAATGTTGCTAAAGTTACAAAGTATTTTTCAAATTTTCCAGGAAAATTCTTATAAAAATAAATGTTTTTACGCTTAAGCTTTTCGTAACTACGAAAATGCTACGTTCCTATGTTGAAAATTAGAATTGCAGCTATNGCAAATATTTTTTATCTTAAAAATTGATCACAATAACACGAAAATTCTACAATACTCAAGATATTATAATAAAATTTTGATCACAGGAAATTTTTTATGATTCTTTCCTCAACTTCTAATTCACGCTAACTTATACGGATTTTCCTTGTTTACTTTCAGAGTCCTCGAAAACAATGAACATATTTGTCAAAATACTCTGGTTCCCAGGTATTTCACCATGCTGAAGAGAGATGAACCTAGTAAAGTTAATGGAACGATAAAATATACCAAAAAATTATTTTATATGATAGATAGCCTTTTTCGAACAACCATAAATTATGCACCCGCTTCTTTTCCAAAGAAATTGTCTTACTTCACGATTAGTGATTGATTATATACAAAATACTGGTCCTCAAAAGGAATATCCCGCCTTACTTTGCTGCGAGGTGTTTTTCACGACATTAATCGAAGGTTGTGTCTCATTTGACCCGGCAGAGATAGACATGGAAAAGAAAGCTAAAAATTGCTGATCATCAAAAATCATCCGTTCCCTCTAATTAGACAGAGGCCACATGATCAGCAAAGACTATTCATCCCTCGCAATCCCTTCTAGTTGACTTGCAATAATCCATGGAATTATAAGTCCCTTTGCGGTATCTCCACGGAGCCAGTGATAAGTGAAAAAGAAGATTTTTGCTTCCTTGATTGGCCACTGATGTAAAATATAAGGCGTGTCCAGACGATGCATGGAAGGAATCCATATATTAGTTAGGTCTCGAAAATTAAAAATAATCTTTACTTACGTTGAAATCAAATCACGTTTACCGGTGTCAAAACCTACAATTTATAAAATTTAGCCCAGCTCAACTCACTGAAAGAAAGGAGAACCCAACGAAGGTGAAAATCTCTAAGGATATATGGCGTTCGTACACCTTAGTCGATTACATTTGAATGCGGAATTGAAAACGTTTTAATTTGAATACGTCTCCACATATTCTCCAACAGCTTTATGAAGTTTGTATCGAGTATGTAACGATCTTATTTACTCAAGTGGAACCTGTTAAACAACGCAAAACATTTTGATAAGCGATTGAAAATCTAACATCAGTATCTTATAATATTTTGAGAGAAAATTAGTTTTGTGTGCTTTCATTGTCATTGTGTTTCTTTTATTTTCGCAACCAAAAGTTTATTTTAATCCTTACAATTATGATTATAGCAATTGATTTGAATCAGGTAATTTATTGGAAATATTTGGTGCGATATCTCTTTTCTTCTAACCGTATTGAATCAGCATGATTCTAGACTTTTGCTGCCCCAAAAACAACTGTCAAGGCACCCTTTTTTAGTTTTAGCCATTTGTATCATCGTAAGTAAAATTTTCATAGCCAGGCATCGATACTATGCATACACATCACTCGCGTCATTTCCATTTTTGTTAAACACACTATTTGGCTCGTTTTCTCCCGGTATTGATTGATCGACCGATATCGGGAAAGTACATGCTATTGACTTTGCTATTAACTGTTGACAAATTTTAGTTCGTGTAGTGGTATATTTAACTAAGGTAAGAAGAAGATATCGTTCGTAAACATGTAACCTTGTACACGTAGTTATAAAAATTTAAATTTCTTGAGCTCTATATAACGAAATATTTAACAGCTTTATCAAAGCTAGTCTTGGATATTAACTAATAACATACCTGATGATGAAAGTGAGAGGAAAGTAGTTTCTCATATAAAATCTTATTTTATGAAACTTTTCAAGGTTTTTCTGTTTCAATTCCTTTTAAGGAATCATTTAATATTAAGATATGTTTCTTCGTTAACTTTCTGAAACACCTATATCAGGATTCCCCTACCATTTTGGTCCCCGCAGTCTTTAGCTGTGCGTCCCGTACCCCTACTCACTGTAAAAAGGAATAATTTCTTTCTTTTACCACGCATATCCAAATATGGATAAACTACATTGACTGTCAGACAGATTGGATATTCGGAAATTAATGATAAATGCAACCACTTTTATGATACTTCAGTAACATATAAGTATAGTATACTTAGACCCCCATAATCCTGATTGATGCGATAAAACGTTTAAATTTACAAAAAAAATTCCGAAAAAATTATCACTGCATTTTCTTGAACTCTTTTTAATCAGACTTCAAGAGAGTGGAGAAATATCGAGGCTTGTGCGAAATCTTGATTTAGGATTGCATCAAGTTATTACTTATGTATCTAATTTAATGAAATTTGATGAGATTGAACCCAAGCCTGTATTGGTGAACAGGAGAAATACCTAAAGCTTCCGTAAGCTTCTTACTCTTTGGTGAAATATGCTTGGCATTGGTGTCGATTATAAAAAAATTCCCTTACAATACTTTTAATGCATACAAGATACTCTGGTAGATCTTGATAGATGATGCCAGGAAAGCTTAATGGAACTCAATATTAGGAAATGTCTTTCTACATTTTTCAGCAGGAAAACTTCAATCATCAGTTATGACTGTTAACTACATGATTCTCCCTTACCAAAGTTAACCAAATCTCTGATCTAGGCATCACCTTCGACGTTATTATGAGTTTATCTATCTGAAATTAAGTTGACCTTCATAACACTACAACACAAGGTTTTAAAAAATACATTTTATCCAACCTGTAAAACAACTTTTAACTGATTCTATTTTGCTTTTGTCTGAAATATCCTTTATACTGTTGTTGTCGTATTTATACGATCCATGTTTATTGTAAATTGAAGATTCTTGGTTTATTTATTGGATTTATCTTCTACATATTGTTTTTAGCAAATATCTTTCGTAATAATGATTTCACTAATTTACCTGTATTGTAAGTATTGTTTCATTTTGAGGTTACTATTGTTCAATAATGATCGATTAACGATGTATAATTATATATACGGTTGCTACCATGGAGTAGGTTCCACATTGGAGCTTTTTCAAAGATAATAATAACAATAACTCTTTATTCTATGACTGGTTTACATGCTAATTTAACCTACATTTTATGTTCTTTTTGTAAAAAAATTCTTTATTTAGTTTACATGTTTCTTGCCATATTTTTCAGTGTAATTGAAACTAACATTTTTAGCAAGTAGCTTATGTATCTCTCTTTATAAGTCTTATATATAATTTCTTCGTCGAATTTATACACTTTGTTTTTCTTATATAATTAATTAAAATCTGTAATTGGCCTCTGTCCGTAATAAACAAATGAATATATTTAGACTTTAAATACACTTATCATCAGTCTTGCCACATCTCATTTTTTAATATTTTTTATATATTTGTTTGTTTCTCTGGTCTCTGTCAAGATCACTCGCCTCTGGGGTGAAGAATGATGACTCCAAAGGACATCGAGACTATCGAAGTGTATGCAGTAGAAACGCAATATTTCCATTATCCTATTTTTATCTTTTCTCCGCAACGGCCTCACGTCTCCGCACTCACCTTTAATGTTCAGTTTAGCCGATGACGTTCTATCGATGAAACCGGTTGTCGCACTAAAAAGATAAAGTTTAATCTCGCTAAATTTTTCCTCTTTTCTTTTGTAGGATTGCGACGGTAGAGTAGGCCCTGCAGGCCCAATGGTGCAATCGTTATTTCCCGTTTGATGTCAAAATGAGGGTTTAAGAAAGAATTTTTGGCAGAGTTTGTGGTTTATTGCATTTACATCCATAATCTGCCAGCCTGTTTTTGGCATGATTCAGGGGGAATATGCACCTTTCTGCTTATTTTGTACAGTCATTTAAACTGTGTTGAGTGTATTTAAATTCTTTAACACAATTTCTTAGCGTCTGTGGCATAAAACATTTTCCAATGGTATTTACTATATCGACTCGACTTATTTATGAACTTCGAAAGTTTGACCATATTTCTGCCCATTTTTAACAGTCTATATTTACGAGTATTCTAAAAAACCGAAGAAATTTTCATCTTCTCTCACTTTTCTTCTTCATAAGTTATAATAATCTATAATTATCCAAAGAATTCTTTAGCAAGAGATCAGTCAACAACCGGTACACAAAGGGAAATCATCTAATGCAAATACAAATCCACAAAACCGAAATACATAATAAATCTTTTCTCGTTACTAACTGCAGACGCTGGAATTCAGTCCCTCCTGTAATTCAAAATTCTCCTTCGTTATCCTCTTTCCAAAAGATTTATTGACCCTTAAATTACTTTTCTAATCCATCAATCTTTTACTCATATTCTACTTATAATTCCTTTTCATTAACCTCCACTTTTCTTATTCTTTCCCTTCTGTTTTGCACATTATTTTACGCAATCTGTAAACTGCAAATATGTGTGTATGTATAAGTATCGGTTAAAGGGAATATTGGACTTCCAGTCTCAATTTCGCCGAATAAAGGCCATATCCTTGTCCTTGTAAACTCGAAAATTCTAATCGCTATTCCATCAAGTTCCCATTCTGAACGATATCAATGTCGCGAGAACATAATGTTTTAATCAATTTTATTATCTCCTTAAAGACGATCAATCTTTTTTCAATAAGTTCCAATCAACAAACCAAGTTAATATTGACGTGCAACAAAAGTTTCCCTCATACTCTCTGCAGAGAGTTGGAGAGTGCATGTATATAATTGAATTGGAAACCAACGTTCATGATTTGCTATATACCGAGCAATGGCTTTCCCGAGAAATTACTAGTAGGGGAGAAATGCCAATATCGCACCGCTACCCAAATCGCACCGCTACCCAAATCGCACCTCTAGCCTAAAAACCGTAATTCTGCACTTGTGTTTTATCTATCACCAACGTTTGCAACTTCTAAATCATCCTAAGTACACCTTACTTGAGTTGTGACAGCCGGTGAAGTAATAAGTGTTGTGTGTGCATTTACGAAAATAAGGGTCTCTCGAGTTATTTTTATTGGATTTTCATAAGGATATGGGTGACAGGTGAGCCTTATTTTTTAAATGTCTTATTTTTGTACTCTCTTAGGTTACATTTAGTGCCATTACCACTGTGGCATTCATACGGGTTTAAACAGGGAAAATTATTTCTTTCAAAATGGCGGGGCTTTCCAAATCGCACCACATCGTCATGCATTGATGTGTGCAAATAAACATCAGTTCATAAGGAACATTCGAGAAGAATTCAAGGAAGAGATTATTTAAAAACGTCCAAACTTTCTTAAATGCTGGTAAATTTTGTGTGAAATTTTCAGATATTTTTTATCATCGTCATATATAAGCACTTTTTCTTTTTTCTTAAAATGAAAAAATCTTAAAATAAATTTTTCCTTTCATTGTAGTTTTAAAATTATATAATTTCAAAAATTTTCCTACGGCGTCTAATGTGGTTGAAGCTAGTTATTCTTTAGTATTTAAAATGGGGTGCGATTTAGGAAACACGTTGCCTAAATTGCACTGCTTGCAAGGGTTTGAAATTAATTTTTTATTTAACAGTTCAAGCTGGAATACAATTTCCTAATAAATTTTGGTAGGAGGAAGGAAAAAAAACCCTTTACACGTCAGAAAGGATAAAACTTCAACTTTATCGCTTGTTTTAGTAACGTCAGTTTTTTTAACTGGTGTGATTTGGAAAACCCTCCTCTACTATCATGTACGTATCTATACGCAATTATAAGAATAATTATGTTTCTTCATATATATATACATATATATTAAATTATTCTAGCGGAGTTATACTCCGAAGCTTCAAATTATACGATGAAGACTGCAGCATTTTTTTCATGGCAGTGCATAAAAATGTCCAGCAACAGCAAAAATTATGGTTGCGTAAGGTTGTGTGCTGATAGATTTCAAGAGTATTAATTCCTCTGATGCATACCTTTTGTGTCACGTAATAAACACAACACATGCGGCTCATACAAAGCATTCCTACCCTTGATGAATTTCTTATGCGTCATAATTTTGTAACACAAACCTGAAATGCTGTTTTCCGAGAAATTCTTAGAGTAAGATGTTGTTTTGATTGCTTCCATTTGTTTATATTCTATACTCTTTAATATTATACTATACTATTTAAAATTCTAGGCTACTTATCTACAAGTAATCTACAATACAAATTTTTCTTGTCATCTACAAGGAGAAAGGACGAGGCCGGAATATTGTAAATTCAATGATAGTTAAGATAAAAAGATATTAAAATTATGAAATTTAAATCTTATACAACCTATGGGAGGCATCTCGCAACTGAGGATATTTTTTTTCCCGAATGAAACGTAACGGAAGTATGTTTAAAGAAGTAAGAACAAACGCTTAGTAATTTCCACAGAATGTATTTTTTTAATTTACGACTAGTACCATCATCATCGAACTGTAGATTAAACTAGTCGTAAATAAAAAATATACTCTGTGGAAATTACTAAATGTTTGTTCTTACTTAATTAGTATCGCCCCCTTCCACCAAGTAGATCTTGAGCACATTACATTTATTTTGAAAGTATGATTATTTGTTATTGGATGGGTTGCTAACAAGAATTGTAAATAGTCTTGTAAAAGTGTAAGTTTGATAGATAGTGGAGTTGTTAAATCTTAAATGGAAAACTTTGGGTAGAGCACCTGATCGAATGTTACAGTTTTGAAAAGTAGATCCAAAAAGCCGGAGTTTGCCAGCAAACCAACCGTTAGGAGATTCCAACCAGCGCTGCTTTTCCGGGAGAGCATTCTGGTAGAGCGTTTTTTCTTGGTAATTGCCGACTTTGAGCATCAAACTCGTGAGACTGACTGCTCTTTCAATACATTCTTATAAAATGGGAAAGCAAAGAAAACTTTAGAGGTGAGTTTGCGCTCGACGTTGTACAACAGAAAAGAGTTTTGGCTGTGATTTGCCAGTCATCTTTGGAAACAATAGAATTCGCCATTTACCTTTGTTTATTGTTACGTGAACTCACTATTACGTGAGCTGTCTCAAATGCTTCGCGAATTTCCACACTAAAGGAGCAAGAAGAAAATTTTCCTTTAGAAGAAATTTTTCCACCACCTATCGTGAGAGTACGTGCATCACCTGGGTGCAGCATGTTATATTTCAAACTAAGCTCCTCTAATGACACTTAAAATGTACACCCTGATGGTAACTTATATATATATCGAGGGATTAAAGTTAAATTTATAGTCAACCATNTTCATTTGAAAATAAAAATCGGAGCATTCATTTATTAGGAGATGAGAGAATGTGCCTTTGGAAGAAAGAAAACCACGAGGATTATCGATCATCAGTCTGAGCGTAAGCGTAGTTTTTATGAGTTAAGACGAACTTTGGTTCGTATTGACCCAAGCTGAACCGTGATTAAATTCTTTTGTGATAAAATGAAGTTAAGAACATAATACCGCGCAATAGCTTCTTTCAGTGGAGCAGAGAATGAAAATGTCAATTTCGCTGAAAAAACGACCGATAGAGATTAATATATTTTTCATATGCCTTGATCTTTACTCTCTATTTTAGCATTTTTCCTATAAATGCTGCTATTGATTATTATTAGTATTTGAACATTGAGTCATTGAAGTTTACATACACAGAGGTAGATTGCTGTTTTATCGTTAGATCGACAAAGTATCGATTTCCGCACCAGGGCTTCACTATTTTAAGAAAGATATTTACCATATCCTTAACCACGGATGGGGAGCCAATTTTAACCAGAGGGTCACTTGTTCCATTTGGCCGAATAACCATTGGTAACCATCAGGTTGCAAATATTAGCTTTGCTCAAACACATAAGCATTGTTAATTGGACGGACTTTGCAGGACTGTGTGCTTATTGTGTTATATGGTGTTATATTGTGTTATATTGTGTTATATTGTGTTATTTTGTATTATATTATGTTATATTTTGATAAATTGGGTCATTTTGTGTGGCTAACAAGGATACTGGTTACTGTACCGATAGTTGTTTGGTAGTAGTATATGTAAGCGGGAGTGTCTGTTAAATCCTTGCCACAGGAATATTGTTCCACTTGTAAGGTTTTTGCATAATAATAATAATAAATGAATTGCCGTTGTTTTCATTCGTTCATGATATTACCATTATTTTACGTACCCTTACTTTCATTAATTCTATCTTAAGAACGAAAACAGATTAAATCGCTTGGTAAACTAAGAAAGGAAGGATATTTACCATTCAATTTACATTCCACGCAATAATTAGATATGAAATAAAAGCCTCCGTATATACAAAAATTATAGTCGTGTTCTTCAGACCATATTTAAGACTGAATTTAAGACGTTGACTTTGATGTGGATACAACACTTTCAGGGACAAAATTCATGTCTAATCGGATCGAAATTTTAGTTAACCAAAACATATTCTATGAATAAATCATTACTGAAAAAAATATGGAGATTAATAGTGATTAATGAATGACTATGTGCAACAAAACAAATGTCCTGCCTTAACCATTTAAGAATTTCATTTCCGTAATTATTTCTGAGGTGAGGACCCGGGCTATTCAAAAGTAATCCCATCGGTGCGTTTGTATGATAAGTTTATAATCATAATGACCGAAGAAATCCACTAGAGAAGAAGGCTGACCAAACGGAGATATTAAAAAGAGGTTATTGGAGAACCTTGACTCGGATGGTAGTGCTGTGTAGTGCATATGAGGACTATGAGGCAAGCGAATGGCTTTGTGGTGCTAGTAATCGAGGCGAGTTGGAGAAAGTCCCTCAGACAGAGAAAAATAAATAGGAGGCATTAAAAATGACGAGTGAAGGGAGAAATTGAGAGGCTGAAATATGAAAATACGGGTTAACGGATGCTATGGAGCAGCAAAGGTGGGGAAAACAGAGTAGGTGTCAAATAAAAAGAACTATTTTGCAATCCCTTATGGTGCGACTTCCATTCCAAGGTATCCTGTGGAAAATTATTTCTTTCGATAATTACGGGAAAACAGTAAATTTATTCATGGTAACTTGATATGCATGCACCGTGCATAAAATCATTCAAAATGTACCTGAAAACATGTTATCTGCATTCATAAACTCCAACGTCCCTAATGTTAGTTCTTCTGGTGAAATTATCGTATTTAGAATGAAGGTAAAATATCCAGGAATGAAGTGCAAATTCAGAAGAACGATAGAAAATAAAGAGTAAGTTCGTATATGATTCCTTGCGCCTCTAAAAGAGCGAGACAAAGGGTTTGCAATCCTATATGAGAGTGGAGGGACCGCACTTCAATCAAAAATATCCATCTCATGAAGATCGCAGGCGCTATTTCTTCTGGCACCGATTTCTTCATTCTTCGCATTGTGCCCTCGCCATCAGAGCCACCTTTTGAGCCTTCTGGATGACCTCCGGGCAGCGCCTCTTGCGGACGAAGCGGCAGTCTTGAAAGAAGCCCTCATTTCGGGGGAAACCGTGGGTGCCGTCGCGGAAAGTCACCAGTCCTGATAGAGACAAAAACCATTACAATGGGGTCGAACAATTGTTTTATAATAACGAAATGTCAAAATTATCTATCGTCTAGTAGTAGTAGTAATTTTTGAAGGTGCCTCGACATCGTGAGCAATAAAGTATAGAAAAAGCCCTTGTGCTTGTACGTAATCTAAAGATAAGATGGGGGCCTTTTCGTGATTAGACGCCATTATTGAGGGAACTAATTGCACCTTACCATAGAATTTTTATGAATGCGCTTTCGGCCTTGAAAACTTTATATCATCCTCTAATCATATCATCATAACTCCCACCTAACCGTGCCAAGAGCCTATTTAGGCTTTATTGGTCGGTGGAGAGAAGATTTGTCATTAATTTCAAGGTTAGATGCAAATATTCATATACGTACATACATACAGGACCGTGCCGATGAGTGAGGGCTACATTTTCTTAATATTTGAAGTTTTATTTTGAAAAAACAAAACGTAAATTTCCAAAAGAGAAACTTTTTTCTTTCTTTCTTTTCCCAATTAATCCGAAGAAAATCAAGGAAACCGATTTGGAAACAGCATGAAAGGCGACGTATAATATTACGTCTCAGGTGGTAAAATGGCTCGGCACGACCCTGCGTACATACATATAAATGGAACCTCGATGCTACTGTTAGATAAGCCTTTCATTTGAAAATAAAAATCGGAGCATTCATTTATTAGGAGATGAGAGAATGTGCCTTTGGAAGAAAGAAAACCACGAGGATTATCGATCATCAGTCTGAGCGTAAGCGTAGTTTTTATGAGTTAAGACGAACTTTGGTTCGTATTGACCCAAGCTGAACCGTGATTAAATTCTTTTGTGATAAAATGAAGTTAAGAACATAATACCGCGCAATAGCTTCTTTCAGTGGAGCAGAGAATGAAAATGTCAATTTCGCTGAAAAAACGACCGAAAGTGCAAAGATGGAAATGTAACAATTGATGAGGGGCACATCGCAGAGATAAAAGTGGAATGGGCGGCACAAAATGATGATGAGTTATGAAGAGAGTGATGGCGAAACATTTACAAATACAACCTGCCAGCCACCTCTCAGCGAGTGCAAAGAGGTTTATACACCATCATTTTTCTCCAGTGAGTTACAGTTGGGCACCAATCGAGAAAAAAATCAATATTAGAAGCTGCCTTTCGTAGCGTCTACTTCTTTGATTTATATCGCTCTGTCCCATCGCAGAAGTGGAGTTGAAGCGTAAAAACTACGGTATGTTCCAAAGAACGTATTATTTTAAAATGTGCCTTTCATAGAGCTGGTTTAATCTAAGCTTTTCTTTCTTTATTTAAACGATTATCGCAGTATGTCAGCAAGCTTACCGATCCAAGGAAGAAATTCTAAACCAAACCCACGGAAATGTTCACTTTTTTTAAATTCAGGAATAGGACGCTTGTCTGAAGGGTCTCAATCAGTGTGGAGGTTGTAACAACAAAAGATAGGTGTCGTAACGAAAATTCAGTGATAATATATAGTAGTACTAGTACTATTACTAGTACAATTACTTAACAAAGTTATATGCAAAAGTCATAGAATAAACAATAGAAGATTGCTGTTGGTAGAAGATTCCATTACAGTGCTTATTCTGAAAGGGAAAAGTTGGTACGTATGTATTGTACAAAATAAAGGAAATGCGATATATCGAAAATCCCTTGTAAAAAAGAGCAATACCAATGAATAAATCATTATGGTATATTTTCTGCGACCTTAGTAATAAGGATCACTTTCTACAAGAACCCGGAATTTTGCCATTCGAGAGCAAGGGCTATAGAACTGGAGGTCAGTATGATAACGAAAAGCGAAGTTTATTATCCTTTTAATATTTCCTAGTAATAACAGACGAATACCGACTTTTATTGTGATCAATGCTTTGATGCAGTATGGTCATCCGTTACTTTGTGGAAGTGCATTGGCAAGAACCAAAAATATTCTCTTCTATTTTCATGTGGTATGTTTCCAAACCTCTTTAGTATAACCAACAGGCTTCCTGTTGTGGGAATCCATTTCAATTTCCTAAAAAATAGTGAAAGGGAGCATTTAATTTCCTTTTTTGGGGAGAGGCTATTTATTTACTACGTCAGTGTTCCCATCACCACATTATCTGGAAAAGTACTGCTGTAAATGGCGATGATAACGGGAAAATGGGGCAAATAGTGGGAAAAAATGCGGCGAAAAGTAAGAAATCGAGAGGATGTGATAATAGAAAGAAGATGAAAGTTGGAAGAATGAAGGGCCAGCGGGGACAGCGAAGTGTGGTGTGGGTGGAGAAGAGCCCTCAAATGAGAAGGGATCCGAACAGAAAGACTTCGTGAGGAAAGAACTCGTTTTGGTGAATGCGAACCGACCGGTGGCTTACTGGGCCTCAGCAGTCCCGCGAGAGGTCGTTTTGCCAAATGTTGCAAAAGCGCGATGCGCAGATAAATCATTGGTGCGAGAAATTTTCACTTAAATAAGATATATAACACTAATTAGAAGAGCGTGAAATTCAGTCTCAACGTCTAGATATTTATACGGCTCGTGCATATCCATTTGTACATGAAAGCGCAGCTGTAGTTTCAAAGCTATTCCATCGGTTCAGAAGAATGTCTCCTAAATTGCTTACTTCCCTCTCTAAACTCATTTTCAGATGTATTTCATGGGTGGTCCGATTTGAAAGCGCTAAAGTATGAGAATGGAACAGAAAGAGACCGAAAAAATCGATCCGAAAGTCGTAAGTCAATAGAACTTACTCTCTTTCCGTAGAAGAACTCTATGATAACGAACCGTAATGGCCAGTCAGGGTGCTGTGATTGTGATTTTGGAAATTTTATACAAATATATCCTTTAATTTTTGTTTCCATAAATATTCGCAAAAGAGGGCCACTCAATGTTTGTATAATTCCTTGTAATTCACCGCTAATGTAAAGGCGAAATAACCGATTATATGCGTAAACGACTAATATCCTGATACATTATCATTTAACAGTACTTATTCTGTGTTTAAACTAAATTCCTATGCAAAACCTCCGCATTCTTGTATTACGACACTTTACTTTTTGGTAAGGACAGCTGAGGTCTTAAGGAAAGTGTGGATGTATTCTATTGCCTAAGAGAACTTTTATCTGGAATATAGTTTGAAACATAATCTTCAGCATGTAGTATTATTCGGTTCGATGTGTTCACAATCGAGAATAAATGGATAGAATTATCAACGTTTATTCTTCCAATAAAGCTAATTTCATACATTCATCTCACACCGTGGATCTCTCTAACTTTCTGCGGATGAACCGAATCTTTCATATGCTGAAGTTCTTTTTGATCTATTCTCAAAATATTTTCAAATGCCATAAATCTCATTTTACTTGGTAAGTTACATATTTGCAAATACGTATATTTAAATTAAATTGCAGTATTTAAGTCCAAACATCTAAGAGTATCCTTTCTTGACTATTACCGTCGCTGTTTTCTTCCTTCATTTTGTTAAATTACTTCGCTTTTGACACTCATTATCACTGTAATCACTCTCAAAGATCTGTGTCAAAGACTTTTATTAAAAACTACACCACAAAGTAGAGTTAACTGGAAGTTATACCAGAAAGAGAGAGGTTCTTCGTATGGTAGGGTACATGCATGAATGGAGGACACAAGAATTTCTCGGTGTCTGTTTTGTGCATGGCTTTCACCTTTGCACTTCGTTGTGCAACTAGAACTAAAACAAGAGAATAAATGCACGCCTACATGCCCATGTTTCGTCCGTAGATTTCACTTTTAGTAAAGCGACGCATCGAAATGGCATGACTTTCAGAAGACAGAATATACACTGAGAAGGGCTCGAGATAGAGAGGGAAACATGGTCATAAAATATTTCGCGGAAAACTTAATCTAAAGAAGCCATCGAATGTTATAAAAGGAGCAACAAATCCTCTTGACTCTAAAGATGGAGGTCTCATTAATATCTCAGTCCTCTAAACGGTTGGTAATTTTTTTCATTAATAGAATATTACTTTCAGTAAATTTTCGGCAAACGCAACCAAATTGAAGNAAATAGAAATTATTTACTTCTATGCGGAATGAAACTACAAATTCGATCATCCCTGCAGCTTTCTTTGGCATTCAAACTCATCTCACTAAATCACAGAAATCTCCGGTTGGTAATTTTTTTCATTAATAGAATATTACTTTCAGTAAATTTTCGGCAAACGCAACCAAATTGAAGTAAATTTTCGGGTAGATACACATAATCACCGTTCAGAACTTCTAATCTCTAAGATTTTGAAAAACGTTAATGTCCTTTAATAGTTACAATAAATTACTTACTTCTTGAAAATAACAATGATAATGGATTTAATAGGAGTCTTAATATTTTAGAGTTCTTTTCCAATTGAACCAAATTATATCTTACTGTGTGTGAGACGGGGATGCCGGTAATAAACAATATCTTGGCGCAAGGTCTCCACAGCAATAGTGGAGATCTAGGTTTTTACACCCTCTGCCGTACACCCAAAGACGGCTTGCAGAGTATTAATAAAGATG
Organism: Ladona fulva; assembly: GCA_000376725.2. Classification (NCBI taxonomy): domain Eukaryota; kingdom Metazoa; phylum Arthropoda; class Insecta; order Odonata; family Libellulidae; genus Ladona; species Ladona fulva. The sequence continues at coordinate 701,311 of KZ308393.1, forward strand.
TAGATCTTGAAAATTCAAATGGAATAACTAAGCTTGGTATGTAAGCTTTTATTTACATTTACATTAGTACCCCGTAAGCAGCCGTATGGTGTGTGGCAGGGGGTGTGAAGACACCGAACCTAATAATAAGCGACCTAATTGGTATTTCTAATGCTATTAGGAAAAAGAGATCAATAATAGATAAGCGTTCTCGCTATAATCTTGCAAAATCTCTTTGTCGACTGGTTTCCGAAATCGCGCTCGCTGATTTCGGGGATCACGATATCGCGTATTTCATCGTGCAAAACAGAACTTAAAAATGTCTGCAATAACTTGAGCCTATAGCTATATAATAGAATGAATAGTAAACAAATGGTAGGTTTAATAATTCAAGTTATTAAGGGAGGCTATCTTCTGTAACCTAATGAATTGGAAGGATGATTCTAAATTCTCTTCTCAGAAAGTCCTAGACTTGAGAAAGGAGATACAGCGAACTAAATAACATACGAAAATCTGAGAGCAAATAAAAAGAGAACGATTTAACCTCACAAATAATGAAATTTTGCATCATTTTTAGAAAAAAATTAATGTCATTTTACAATGCATTGAAAACATCATTTGAACATCACACTAAAATTAATTTGACTTTTGATGTGTAAGAGGGCTGAGAGTATATAAATGCTTTCAAGAGAGCGATGGTGCGAAATTGGGAAATGTTCAACCCTAAGGACGAAAAATGCGTTCCATCATACACGTAGTTGTGTTAAAATAGTGTTTCTCCAAGAATAGCTTCTCTAACGTAACTTCAGGTCAATATAAGTGGCATGCTCATGGTGAATGAAATCACAAGTATTATGAGCAATTGCATTTGAAATTAAACTATTCTTTTATTTTAACTAAATGGTCATATCACGTTTAGTTCAGCAGAAAGAAAGACCATGAGTAGATTAATCATTCCTGGAAATGTCCCCAGAGGCATGCTTTTGGGGACACCAGGAGAGAGGGTTAAACCTGGGAGAGAACCCGAAAAATCGGGACGCCTAGAAAATGTAACTCAGAGCTTTGATAAAAAGATGTTTTAGATTTAAATTTTTTAAACGATTTTGTTCACCGTGCTTAAAAGGAATATATTTGCTATGTATACTTTTCCTTGATTCTTTTTCTAATGTAGAAGTTCATTTGTTAGTCTTTGTGGTCTAATGGGCACACATACAAAAGCTGCTATTTTTATTTTAAGTTTTGAGAAGTTATGCTGTATTATTTTTTCAAATTCTTGGGGTTTCCGGGGAAATGTACATGGTTACAATGTACGATGGTTTTGATTAAAACTAATAATAATTTCACTGAGATATTACCACTTCATTCTGAAACTCCATCATTTCTACATCCAAGAAACCCTTCAGTACTCAACGGGGCGGAAAGAATAATTAATTTAATTGAACTAGATACTAAACTTGACCTTACTATCGAAGCGTAACGTATTCGCAAGTATCGCTTTTCCGCATGAAGCCGTCCTGCCTCTTTCATCAGTTCTTCTTAAATGGAACTCAACGCTTTCTTTGTTTCTACCAAGAGCGAATGAAATCCCTTTGTCGTTAGAATGTACTGGCATGTTAGTCCGTGACAACCGCAGGTCCACTAGAGTAAATCCCCGTTTACACCTAACGTTTTGTCGTACGATATCCTTATCGGATAGACTGGAAGACCAATTGGAAGGTCTATACAGATGTTTAACCTCTGTCTACCTCTTATAATTGGCCATTCAATCTTTCCGATAATGAAAATTGTACGATAAATCGTTAAACGTAAACGGGCTTAAGCAACGAATGAAGATGAAAATGAGATCGAAGTGGAACATGGGATGATACGTGGTTCTCGATGCCGGAAGCAGCCAAAGGAGCAGAGTTTTCGCTCTCGCCCGCGTTCGCGAGTGACATCATCGTTCTTTTTCCTGCACCGAAAGTAGAACGAATGGTGAGTGCGTGAGGTGGTGTGGGGCGAAAGCGTGGGAGGCTTAAAGCGGCTCTTTTGCCTCACACCCACCATTTCGCTGTGGCTCTCGTTAGACTTTTATTGAATTACCGCTGTTTTGATTGTAAACACTATTGCCACAGAGCAAACGCGTTATTTCCTCTATTTTTACTATCAATATCATCACCTGAATCCAAACATCGATCAAGTCACACTCCTCAATTTTTCCCATTTCAGCAGTCTCTTAAATCGAGATGAATCCACCCTCTCGTATCCTTCTTTAACTTAATATTTCCCTTTAATGTTTCCTGTGGTTATTTTCTTTGCATATTCACTATTCCTCGAGATTTCAATTCATCCGCCTCTTGTTGCACATTTTCCACGAATATTTCCTCTTGTTCTTCTCTCTATCTTAAAGTCTTATTCGGTTCCACCTCCAAGACAGGCTTCTTATGTTTCATTGCCAGTATTTCTTTACCAATGATCAACCGACCTAATCTTCAATCACAATTATACCGAACCAATATATACTTGTGTAGGTTCTAACATTCCCTGCAAACGATACTTTCTTTATCGGTGCATAGCGTATCAACGTCTACTGAATCACTTATTCCTCCCATAGATATTAATCTGTGATTATTAATTTATCTCTAAAAAACTATAAAAGTGAAATAAATAGAAATTATTTACTTCTATGCGGAATGAAACTACAAATTCGATCATCCCTGCAGCTTTCTTTGGCATTCAAACTCATCTCACTAAATCACAGAAATCTCTCTAAATCTTCAATTACTATTTTGACATTTTCAATTATTTTCATGTGAAAAGTTAACCGTTTAATAGGTTTCAAAATTTAATTATATAAATATAATATTAACTTAAAAAATAAAATGCACCTCTATGAATAGTGGTGCTCTCCTTGGGTTGCTTTGAAAAATGACTACACACAAGACCAGAAATTCCATAAGTTCAGTAGTTTAGGTTTTCATCTTTTCCTTATTCTATATTTGCGTTTTCTGCAAAACTGGGGATAGCTCCTTGCTTTCGAGATTCATTTCGTTCTTTCTTTATAGGGAGTGTTTAGTATTTGAAGCGCATCGCTTGAAAAGTTTATCGAGAAATGTTGCCTTTTAGTAAATGCTTTACAATGAATGGTTGTAAGACGAGGAAGTAGTTTTTGTTGCACGTTGTAAGATACAGACAAGAGTATAACGAGGAATAATTTTTCCATAGACGAGAAAAGAGAGCATCTTCCAGAAAATGAAAAGGATGACACAAGAGAAAGTAAGGGCTGACATGTGAAGACCTGCCCCAGGACAAAACACCATAATGGGTAAAATAAATACGGAAAGAAATTTATCCGCTGATGTGTAACACCGCTGGATGAAGAGTATTCAAAACTGAGTGGATGAACATAAAGTTTGGTTAGGTTTCCAAATGGCAAGTTCAAAAATAAAATACCTTAAATTGAAATTAATACAATAAGAATTTAGATATAGCTACCATTAAGAAACATTTGCAACAGAATAGAGGTAAAACATTGACTTCACGTAAGGGGAGTCAATGACTAACCTCTGAAATCTCAAAGATTAATATTTTTAATAATCAATATCAATGTGAAGTTTCTATTAAATTAAATTCAGGAGATGTCTACGGAGACTAAATTTTCCTCGATGATTCCTCTTCTTATATTTTATGCTCTCTGCAGTGGGAAAATGAGTACAATGTGTTGGTAGTACTGAACGAAAGCTTTATAGAGCACCTAGAAATTGCAAAATAAAATGTTAAAAGTATGTATTTTTACGTAACATAAATACGTGTCGAGGCTAACTGAATTCATCTGACGCATTGTCTTGAATTATCTGAAATGCATCTCATTTCCTGCAGTTTGACTGCCTGACAAATTTAATTGCATTTTAAAGAAGCCAATCTCTATGAAAACTGTCACCACTTATCATACTTAAGTATAAGATTTTAATGTAGCAGTTCTTGAAGTACACATTCCCTCAAGGATAAGTGCTCAGGGCTAAAAGACTGGAGGGTAACGATTATTGTCTTATGAAATGAGATAATTACGCTCTTCTTCTACCTTAGTTGAGGACAAAACTATTCGAGACCAAAAGTTAACTGCAGTAGTTTTCCCACGTGTGTTTTCGTTTATTTCTCAATCATTCTGAGCTAAACAACAAAATCAGAGTAAGTCCTACGTACGAGTACGTTGTTAAATAAATCAATGAAATTGCAAACTGATTTTAACGACAATGTTAGAGCGAGTAAAAGAATTGAATGAATTTAAATACAGATTTCTTAAATAGTGTCATTAACCTTGACATTTTGGTGGAATTTAAATACAGATTTCTTATAGTATTACTATTTATTTATTTGAGAAATTTGCCGGAACGTTTGTTAATGTGGGAATGAGATTCAAGTGAACCGATGAACATTTTCAATATCAGAGATATAAATTCAATTTGTCTAAGGGGATCGAGCTTTTCAATCTTCCCTTAGCATATCGTCGTTTTCATAGAAAAGTAGTAATATTTACAGCTTATTTAAGATTTTATTCTACACTTTCGATATGGCCCTCTTCCTTCTGTAGCGTCTATTCAGGAGTCACCCGAAATTGCAACAGTTACCCTTTTTCTGTCTCTTCAGCAGCTGTTGAGGAATAGTAAATACGATTTAATCAAGAGTTTTGCCATTTCTTCCGAAGAAACTCTACTTTTAATTCATATCCCAAAACGTCAGAATCTGGCTAAAGCCAATCATTAAGCATTAAAAATGCTGCCTCAACACTGGGGGTGAAAATAACACAAATTACGGAGCGATGTTAAAGGGGAAGAGGTGGCCGTTGACCGGATAACCATACTAACGGCCGTTGAAATCTCCCTCCACCCAAAGAAGGTTTACTTTTTGAGGCAACTTTTCCAGTTACCGTTTGTACCAAAAGTCAAAAGCGATATTTAGCGCGATGATGCGATACGCCCCGCTTCTTCTGGGTCGCCGAGGTTTCTCTTCTCTCGTTCTTACACTATATACGGAAGGTCTCCTGGAGACCTCATATTTCCATGTTACTCATTCATTAAATGTGATACTGACGCTCATTTTCTTGGGCTGATTTTTATATAGCAACTTTTTTTTCAGTCAGTGATCATTGTAAAAATTATCTACTTAACTCAAGATATGCTACGGAACATGAAGTCTGAATCTACTGAAAAACCAGGCAAGAATTATGTTTCGTAGTTGACTCGTTTTCTGTGAAGAGGGATGCTCAAGCACCCTATATTTTTCGAGTCTTTATGTTTCTCCCTTGGTCTACAGACAAACCTCGCATCATCAGAATCTTTCTAAGTACTCCGGTAGTAAACACATAAATATACCTTTCACTCTTTTGTTCGATGCGAATAATCTTGCATGATAAATAGGACGTAAAGAGTAAGTGTTTTCGAAAACGAGTGAATGAATTCAAGATGTATGATGCTAGGTTTACTAGTATTTATGAATATTAGATTGATTATTATTATTAAGGTCATTATTAAGGCGAGATTGAGACTAAAAAGTATCTTCTTTCATCTAACCTGTCGTCAATGTTATTATTAAAACATGAATACATTTGTAAATAGAAATAGAGAGAAAAACTTAAGAAGAATTTGAGGATGTATAAAAACCTAAGTGTTAACTTAGGAAACAATCTCCGTAGCAGGAAAACACCCACAGAGAAGGGGTGTGTGAAAAACCTGCGCAAACCAACTGATAGTACAAGCTAAAAGATGTGTAGGAAACTGTGTATACAAAAATCAATTGAGCAGTACTGTAAAAAGAATTCACTAAAACTAATTCACTAAAGCAATAAAAATTATGAATAATAGCATAAAAATTTTTGCTAAGGGGCAATTCTGTGCTCAGATTGGGATGAAATGGCCCTTAAATGATATTTATAGATGAAGGAAGTCTATAGCTTATTATCGTGTGAAGTATGTAGTAGATTAGTTCAGGTAAGCATATTTGCGATTTTTCTTACTGAGGAAGATTTGGGGAGAAGTATATTTCTACCCTGGGAAGGAAAAGAACTAAAGATCCGCATGTAAAGGCGCGAGGAAATTACTTAAACCAAAGGATGAACGTACGTGAAAATTTTTCAGCAAGGCATTTTCTCTTTCTCTCTTCTGAGATTCTATCTCAGAAGATCAAAGATGATTTTTCTTCTTTAAATGATTTCATATCAATGGTTTTTATTCTTTTACGAGTTTTTTCTTGATAATCGATTTCAGTTTAAAATATTATCACCGCATATGTACCAAAGAAAGCGATACTGACTGTTTCACATATTCAGTACTACCTTCTTAGGACTGGGCCGGAACGGGTTTAACATTAGGCGCTCTAGGCACTACGATAGCTGAGATAAGGGGGCGAAATAGTTTTGTCGATCTTTATGGTAAATAATCTCTCGGTTGGGCCTAAAATGGTCCTTGCGCCTAGGGCCTCTGATTTTTTAAATTTGCCCAAGTTGCTAGCGACTTTCATCTATAACACCCAAACAACCGTATTAGTTATACTTTATGAAATATCTTGCAATGTGAATTCTTGTGACCGGATAGCCAAGTAGGTTACATGTTCGTCTTTGGTGAAAGCGGTCCCCAGTTCAATTCCCGGTGGGGGTCCAGATGTGCGGAATGACCTCAGCTGTCGAAGCACTTTTCAAAATACTACATCTACAATGAATTATTGTGATGCTAAGTTAGAAAGTACTTAAATCCGAGCGAAAACGGAAGAAAAACGATGATCTCAGCTGATTTCGGATTTATTGAAGAAAATTATGTGATAGAGAAATTATCTGATCAAGTATATTCAATGGTATACTATACGAACTATTTAACTTCCTCGAAGAACATCATAATGCAGAAGAGGAAAATTCATTGGCGTATAATTTATTCGCTGGATAAGGTTTCGGGTCCGCCTGAATACCGGCAGACGCTTTTTGGGAACGTGTTGCGACATCGGATGAAAAAAGCGATAAGGAAATCGCAGTCAGAAGAAGATTTTCTGGTCGCTCTTTCGTCTCCGCCGTAAAAACAGAATGACAATAATGCCGAGAGAATTTTACAGCTTTGAACTCTCATTCATAAATCGAGGACGGCACCTTGGGTTTGTATCGATTCCTTTCAGAGTTTGTATTTGATCAAGGCACAAGAGAACTCAATAGCGTTTGTGTTAAGTGCGTAGTTTAGAAACAGTCAAATACAATTTTAGAGGAAGAGCTTTTCAGAACCTTTCCTTTTTATAGCAAACTGTACTACCACTACTGAACTAAACTACTTAATTTTGCCGCAAAAATAAACTTTTCCGAGAGAATGAAAGTCTTGAGCGTGCTACTCGTATGTTGGAAATCTATATAGTCCGAATAGTATCAGAAAAAATCTGAAGATTTTTTATTCGGACTATATAGCTATATATAGCTATATTCGGACTATAGTATAACAAAATTTCTCTTGAATATCCACTGCCTCACTTAAAATTTCAATTTTATTCATTTTTTATCAAAGAAGAACTTTTTACACGTTTCTTTAAAGAATTAGGAAATATGTGTACATATTGAAGTATGAAAGTTATGCATTTGCTTAAACATAAGGCGGACGATTGATAATGATTGCTGCAAAAGAGGATAACACATGGACGGCACTGATTAGCTGTCTTCGACTGAAAAATAGGGAATACTTTACTAATATTGAACTGACGTAAGAGATTTAATAAGAGTTTGAGATTATGCGTGAGATTTGGAAGACTTAAAGTCATTAAAACAATAATTCACGTCAAAAATAAAATGCTTTAGTAATACATACAACCAGGGACAAATTTTAGCAATCAGGGGTCCTCGGCGCAAGGACCTTTTTGACGCCCCACCGGAAGATTATTTACCATAAAAAAAGACTAAACGTCTCTTTTTGGGCCCCCTTAACGTAGAGTCCCTCAGCTGCCTCTTAGTGCCCCTAATGGAAAATCCGTCCTTGCACTCATCATATACACAGAGTCAGCCAAAAATGTATAAGTACACTCCGGGAAGAGAAACTTGTATAAAGGGTTAGAGCTACAATTATTTAGTCTTCATGAGATCAATTAAAGTCAACTTTGTCCGATACAATTACAAGAAGAGTCTAACGTAGAGATCCTCAGTTTCAAGATATTTAATACTTTCTTGAACGTAAGCAATTTCCATGAACAATTTGGCCGTAGTTATTCCAGCTGGCACTTATAGCTAACGATTCACCACTTTGAGCATCTCTTGTGATTGTAGAGCCTACTGGTAACTTGTATAAATCCAATTATGTCTAAATAAAATATTATTATAATATTAGATATTAGAATTAAAATATTAAACAAGTTATTCTTTCACGAGAAAGGAATGAAGATTTAAAAAAATGGATATAGTTGCACCAATGAATTAAAAAGTACAGTAGAATGAATAATTTTAACAAATAGATTGAATCTACTATTAAAAGTAAGCGAAAGAAATTTCATTTGAGGCTGGTCGCTGTTCCCCGCCAGGAATTTTAACCGTTCATTAAGGCGTATCTTCCAGTTCTCCGTTGTGTAATAGCGGAGGATCATTATTCTTCAGTTAATTTAAATTTTCCATGGCAGAGGGTTGGAGCGTGCCGTGTGATGACACCTTTGCCGGGACTACTTTCTGATTTCACGCAACGGGAGAAACCCGGAATTCGAACAGATCACCTCTGACCTTAGATCGAATGTGGGCGGGATGAGGCGCCATATCTGTGTCGATTACGGAGCGATTTGAATTTCAAATCGCATTTAAATGCCTTGCCCATCATTATCGTGGCGGTAACTGAGATTAGCGCTATGCTATTCCGTTAATTTCATTTCCCGAATATTCTTTTCAACACGGGATAAGTTTAACTGAGATCTCTTTACCGTAGTATTTTAGAAGCACCAATGTTCATATTTGAATTCGTGGATGAGTAGAATAGTATACTAATGTCTTCGTTTTTTTACTTTAAGGGTAATGCATACAAATGCTTACTGAACCATCGCTAGAATTATTAGGAGGTTGGAAAGAGAATATGCCGAAAAATTTACATCACATTCGCTCCTCAGTAAGACAACAAAAACGCTTCTGCAAAATTTTGCTCGAGTCACGCATTAACCGATTTTAATAGCGCGTAGAGTGCATCGAAATCCAACTGGCAAAAGGCTTCTTTCCTTGGAAGACCGTGGGGGAAACATTCCAGCATTTCGCATGTCTCTGAAGGATGGGAGGGGGGTGAGAGGGGGCGTAACGAATCTTCCTCTCAAATGTCGGAGGGCACACCACAGAGGAAAAAAAGGCGGCAGCACTCCTCTGAGTCCCCGGAGGCACCTCTTGAAAAGTTCTCCTTTCCAAGAGTCATCGAGGTCAGGCGAAGGGTCGGCATTTATTGGCTGCCGATTCCACCGACCGTTTTGAGTCATCTCGTTGACATCTCCTTTTGTTTCCTTTGAACAAATGAGTATCAAGATAAACCCCCAAGAGTAATGAAAGAGTTATTCCAAAAGTTTGACCATTGCTACACTCAAGAAAATCTAGGATCTTCGGGAAAGGAACTCTTTGGGGCCCTTCAAACCCCACTAATGCATTGAATATCCAGAATTTGATCAAAAAGACCCGAATACATTAAAATTTTATTTATTACTTCTAATGCAACCGATTTTTTTAATAGAAACATTCTTTGCAAAACGATTGGTAACTCAGATACCCAAAAGATTCAATAAGTCGAAATAGGTATTTCATGAGAATGGGCTCCAACTTCCACATCTTGATGAATGGAAGAATTTTTATTCCTCTATTGGAATAGGATAGAGGAAAACGTGTTTTTAATTAACTTTTGCCCATTTTGTTGATGTCAGATAATATATAGTAGATAATAGATGGTAACAATAGTGAAGTCTAAATCTTGTGAATAACGGTTCAATGACCTCTTGTATTTTTAGGCAAAATATTATTCTTTATTTATTCGTTACTTACTACATCAAGACTTTCTGCTTGCTCACCGCAAGGTTCTTTCCGCAGTATGCATACCAATGGAATGCATCTTCAGATATTCTTTTATGTTCCGTCTGCAGATTTAGATGAATATTTAAATTCAGAGGATTCGGTGGATTGGCTGACAACTGGCGTGAGAAGGACTTAACGCGAAGACTGGAATTAAGCCTCAATTTGGGTGTAGCAAATTTCATTGCGATGGGAAGGGTTCAGATGCGAAGAGAGAGGGGAGGGAGTGAAGGAGGGGCTGTGGATCGGTGAGTGAACCCATCATAATCCGAAATAAGCGTGTCATCCAATACAATGGTTGTTAATCTCAGATTCTCTTCTTTGGAAAGGTGTCTTTCTTCCGACATCTTAACGCACAAGTTACAATTCAAGCTGCCTTGATGCTACTAAGTTGTACTTCGTTAGCACGCTGGTTCTCTAAGACCTTGTTTTTCGATAATCTTTTCGCAAATTATTCATATCCTTCCGAACCTCGGACAAAAATATTGCCATATGTACTCGAGAATAGACCTTTCAATGAATAATTCCAATAAATAAATCTATTCTCGACATTTATAAAAAAAAGTTACGATCATAGTTAAAATTACAATTGATGTACTGCATTTGATGAGATTACGAGTTCTAAAACGACATGATTTTGATAAAAATCATTGTTAACTTCCGAGAATTACAGTCCGTTTCAGAAAAATCCCATACTGTACGTGACATTGTTAAATGTAACATCTTAGCTCGTGATAAATTTCTCTTTAGATTAGTCTACCAGCAAACGTGTATAAAGATCAGAATTGTTGATTTGAGACACAGCTGTATTTCAAATAGTGTAAAATAATGACTCCTTGTGCCGTGGAATGCAAGTCTTAAATCAGAAACTTTGAGTAAGTAAGAGCAAGTTTGGAACAACTTATGAATGAAGGTGACTGTTTTCGCCACAAAAAACTCGCAGGAATATAAGAAAATACTCATGTTACAATCTAACAGGCCTTAACGCGAACGATTTACACACAGAAGAGGGAGAAAAAGAGAAAAAACTGTGTCGACGAATACGAATTGCTAGTTACTCCTTAGCGTGTTAACTCTCCAGCGAGTGATCTAGCAAAGTAGCCCAGGCTTCAATTTTTCTCGCGCTAGCAGAGAAAGCAGCGAGTTTACTAGCATACGTTATTACACAGAGCGAATTTACCAGCAGCGAGTGAATTCGCCGGCGAGTTGCCCAGTGTAATTGAGCCTTAAGATATACATTGATTAAATTAAATCAAAGCTCTAAGAAATCTCGACTATCAGTAAATTCATCAATATAATTGTTTTCAAGAAGCAATTAATTGAAACTAAAAAAAATTTCAACTTTAATTCCAGCACTGTCTCGATTTCTGTCATTAGTGTATCATGAATTAGAGAATTCCTAACGTCTGGAATAAGCATAAAGTTCCTGAAGTATTGTACATACATACACTATTGTATTGGACATGAGCTAAATCCAACCGATTACACCTGTCAATGTGTGAAATATGTCTCTTCCTCGTGGACTTCCTTACTTCCTTTTAAAATTTCCAAGGATATCGTCGTTGCATATGAGGAAGAAAGAGCATAAAAACTACACATTTGCGTATGGCGGCAAATAAAGCTTAGGTGTTCTCATCGCCAAAGGGCCAAGGAGAACGTTAATCATCAAACATCCGCGCGCGTAAAGATAACGTAAGCGGCCATTTGGAGTTCAGGGATGGACAGGGTCACGCAGAGAAAGCGAAGAAGGAGGAGTAGAGGTGGAACTGCGAAAGGAATTGTGGTGGGGCATGGCGGGGTTGGTTGGAGATCCTCTTCCGATGAGTCCTCAAGAGACCTCGGAATTCTTCACAAGGAAAAACTCTTCCCCTTCTTGTTCTCTCTTCGGCGAGTATCTTTGAGTGGGTTTATTTCCTTGATTTCTCCTCAATACACCACCTCCTCCACTCCTCAATGAGTAGGTATTCGTTAACGATTTTTTAATACCACAGATATGCTAGATATATTCTCAAGTTTAGTCAATGGTTTAAAATTACTATCATAAAGAACATTTAAGGTATTTTCTGGTAAGGTAAGGGTTAAATATACTAATTTTAAATCCCCCGCAACATGCTGAATGGAATCTTGCAGTGTAATATATCCAAACAAAATTTTAATATAATATTTAATTACTTATTCTTGACTGAACCAAAATGTATTAGATAACTTCCATTACACGATAAAAAAGTTTTTATCGATTTTGTAAAACAACTTTTTCTCGGTATTAGATCGACTTATAAATGGGAACTTGTTCTCATTGCAAAGCTCTTGGTAGGAATTTCTGCAAACTCTAACTTACATTAATCACAAGCCATTCATTAATTAAAATTGTTTACATTAATCACTTGGCATTAATCAATTAATCACTTTATTTATACGAATTAATACTTAACGGGACGGAGAGCCCGCGATACTTGGAAACAGAATGCAATGTTGTCACATACACCCGTCCTTTCTCGTCATATCTTATAATACAGGATTATAAAAGCTGAGTAACTCCCAAAGCACAGGCTGGGACGGGTGAAGACGACGAGGTTTCTGGTTTAGTTTTTATTCATTTCCAAACTAGACTTTCCATTCAAAAAATCCGAAAGTAGTCACAATTGCGGCATGATCCAATGATATTTATAAACAATAATATCCAATTAGATCGCTGTCTTATTGTTTATTGTGATACTTTAGCTGTGATTTATACCCTTAGGAAAGGAAGAGGTGTATTATTCATGTATCAGCACTACCGTGATTTGTATTTTCTGTTAATAAAGAACAAGGCACTTCAGGTGTCCTGGGAGTACGTCCCGGCTGATCGTCCCTCTAGGACCATCCTATGACTCCTTGTACGCCTGATCAGCCGCCATTAGGCTGGAAGGGTATATAAGGAAAACGATGGCACCGGAGGGGAGGATTTTCCTTAGATCAAAAGGGCTGACGGTTCGAGCGGGGCGAACTCCTAGGTCATCATCAGATACAGATAGAATGTAGTTATTTATATCAGAAAACTAATTACCGAAAGTATCCAGAAAAAAGGAAAATTCCAACCCCAAAACTCACATTTGAGTGGTGCATCCCGAAAAGCGATCATGAGATCAAACAACGCGTTGAAATTCACAAATATATTAGCAAGCCTCGGTGGGAGATTTACGGACTCTCCCTAACAGAACAAATCTCGGAAGGTTCACTAAAAATACAGATGAATTAAAACTGATTTGAAAACTGAATTAAGGCAAAAGCAGACGCTTCAAAATGATTTGGCAAAATCATATACGACCTAAACTCCTACATATGGAATCACAAACCATGACGCTTTTTCGCGCAACTATATAACTCAATGCCGTTTTACCTTTTCAAATCAAAGAATAACGTGGAATGAGTTTCTGCTTAAAGCGGGAAATAAACTTAAAAGCAATGAAACTAAATTAAGGAAATTTATGGCATTTATTATGGCAAAAAATTAATAACGTCAGCAATTTAAGGTAATTAACCTAAATTTTCCGACTCTTCACCGTATCTGAGTATCCAATATAATTCTTTGAAGTTTCATTCACAATAAAACAACCTATCGTCCCTATGGAGGAAAAAATTAAGAGACGTAGTTTAGATATAACAGTCACTTAAACCGCTGATATACTAAAAAACCGTTCTCATTCTCGATACAAATCCGTTTCCTTCAACCTCATTCTGAAATTGCGTTTTCCACGAAATAAAGGCGTATTGACATTTGAGATTTGTTTGACTTGCAGGAAATGCCTTACTTTCCATTGACTTTCATTGACTATGAATACATGTTACGATAATTGTTGTATACTTTAATCATTTTCGTAATTTTTACTATCCTTTGTGTAATTTAATAATACATATCTCACTTTCTTTCCCTTTTTATAAACTTTTGCATGTTTTTCACACCTTCCTTCTTTTTGTGGGTATTTTCTTGCTGTGGAAACATTTTTTCTACGACAAAAGAATCACTTTTTCTCTCCGCAAAACCATTCTTTCTTTCTTTCTTCTTCTTTCATTTCTCTTTCTACCAAACTTGTTAAAAATCTGAATATATTCTAGTTTCAAATCTTATAATGTTATATATCTATATTTCTTAATAGTTCTGACAAGGGTTGAATGGGAAATAAAACTCTCTATTCCCAATTTTTCCCAATAAAGACGTTTGTGTTGTAGTGTCTTTTGGATATCTACTCTATGAATATCTGCGATAATCATTGTCATTCCAAATCTTCAAGTCATTACTGAAAAAATGTAACTGAATTTATTACTAATGATCCAAAAAAGGGTTGTCCAGCATACAGTTCGCGGGTCTGAATGCGGCCAGCTGATGGTTTTAAGGAGGCCCGCCGATTCTGTCTCAGTTTGGTAAACAAATTTTGATCTCAAATGGATGATAAAGTATATCGAAAACTTTACATTATTTTTCGTAACAATTGTCCTTATTATTACTAACCGAAAACTCATTTGTGAACTAAATAGCTTGTTACTCTTCCATGATCTTCGACATTTCGCCAACTATGCTGCTGGCTTCTTCAGCTCAGAAGTGAAAACGTTGGCAAATGGTTGGCTAAACGTCGTAATTTCTACTGACTCTACTGCGTATTCCCGGAAATCTTCGCATCATGGAACCTTCTTGCAGTGAAATCCGTTATTCCAGCTTGTTACTCTACTTGCGTACATAATTTCAATGATACAGTAAGGTATTTGATCGTTTGCATGTGGTTTTTGGTGAACACAATCAGCACGAAAATAGTTATGAAGTAAAACGAAATATTTGTGCGAGAGAATGTTGGTCTTAAATAAGGAATCATTATTGACTCGCTTATTTGATGAATGACTCTCCATCAACCAATAGTCTGAAAGGTTAGACGACCCTCTTTTATAATATATATGTATATTTCTGTTTAAAGGACATAATAAAGGATAATTGAAGAAATTATCTTTCTTTCAACTACTTTAATTCATGATAGAGGAACGGTATTTTTCAATTATTATCGTAAATCATGTTTGATATAGTCTGATGTCATGATGTCTGCTGTCATATTCGACATTTTAAAGCATGCCTTATTTAGTATATACGAGTGTCGATATTATTGCAATGATTTGCAATGATCCGAAATAGAACGCTTCCTCATTTGTCCCACTTTGTGCCGCATACCTCCAGAACCTGCACCTCTGCCACACCTTCGAATTCCGGTTCGCTCACGTATAGGACTCGCCCTTTCTCCAATAATCAATAGATTGCTAACACTATCTCACGACTTCGATTCACCCCAGGTATAGGATGACTTTGTGGCGAATGCGGTATACTAGTAATGAACTTGCGACAAAGAGAAGGGATGTATCAATATGCAATGAAACGTAGACATAAATAAAAACGAGTGAGAAATTTCAACGTTATAGTAATACTTCGCTATAATTATTATGAAAATCTGTTGCAAGAGAAGCCATTTTTTTGACTTTTCTAACGCAATAATAATTTTTCATGTAATTTCATTGCCGTAACTTGAGCTCATAACAACGTATCGTAACTAGCTCATCTATAATAACGCAGGCAACAAATCTGAGAGAAATATTATAACTTTACCTAACGAGTCACATTAACTTCGATTCGAATTTTTATAAACTAATGTTTAGGAGTATTTTTTCCTTATTTCTTAGATTGCACAACAAATAATACCGTTTTTATGATAATAATAATAATAAGCTTTATTATAATGCTCTAGGTACCATAACCCCTATGAGCAAGGAAGATACAAATTAATTTGGCTTGTGGTGTTTGTTGTACAGAAAACAAAAAAATATATAATATAAGCAGAACAGGGAATTATAAACAATTTGGTTACATAGTGATACATACAATTAAAGACATGAGCTGCAAAACAGGAAAATATGACTGTAAACAAAAAAAAAGTGCTGATTTTCAAAATATAATTAATTAAAGACAGAAAAGTACAAAACATAGATGTGAATATTGACAAAAGAAATTAAGAGATTGATTGAAATTGGGTTTGAGTCTGTTAACAGTTGGTGATTAGATAGTCGAAGAGCTTCGATTTGAAGTTCGTCAGGGTAGCAGTGACCTTTAGTTCGTCGGGCAATGTATTCCAAATATGGGAGGAGTAAACCACAAAAGACTTTTGTAGAGTAGAGGTTCTATGGGCTGGGATGTAAAGATTTGAGGGGTTACTTCTTGTGATCATTGTGCGAGTCGAAGGTGCATGTGTAAAAAGGGCTAGAAGATAACCCGGCTCCTTATTTTTAAACAGAGAAAACAAAAAGGAACAGATGAGGTATTTCCGCCTAGTCGCAATGTCAAGCCAGCGGAGTTTAGCTCTATAGGGAGTGATGGTATGATGGTAGTCTCCTTAAGAATAAATGGGCCAACCTTGTTAATGAGTTGGACATACAATTTTAAAATCACGAAATGCAATAAATAAATAAATAGAAAACTCAGAAACATAGAAATATAAAACATAGAAACATTTTCTTCTCGATATAGCTAGGAATATAAAGAAGTAAAAAAGTACGGATAATGATAATAATGACCTGTAATTTTGGAAAGGAAGATTTTTAAAATTAACTAGGTAGTTGTTTTTGAGGTATTTGGCCTATATATGCAAAAACAAGTTGGGCTGCAGATAGTAACACGCTATAAGACCCTGGGAAAATTCGAATTTGGGGTTCCAGGTGTAATATGAATACCGACAATTGGGAGGAGGAATGGTGTTCCCCTTATTGGTAGGAGCCCCAAGAAAATGCCCGTTTTGCTCAGTGGATGGGCAAATAGTTGCAGAAATAAAACAAATATATTGGAGTAGCAATAATCTTAAAAGTGTTTCGACGGCTAAGGTCATTTCGCACGTGAGTCCCCACCAAATCGAAGCCGTGACCACTTTCACCGAAGTCGAACTCGTTGCCCACATGACTATTCGGAGGCCACTATATTTATAATGGCTCGTCATCGTGAAAGAAAAATATTTTAACTCAAATACAAATCTAACAAGCTTTTACGAGTCGTGGATTTTGTTTTGCTGAAGTTTTCAATTTATTATTCCACGTTAATTAAGGATGCAATTTTATGCTCTGCTGAAAACATTCCTATACCAATCGCCAAATTATGGTTCTTCTAAATTAATTACGACATTGAGAAAATCGTATTTGTCCCAAATGATGAAACTTGCCATTTGTTGACTCAACATTGCGATGAATTTGGTGGGCTATCTGATTGCGAAGAAGTCGAACACGTTATCCACATGGCTATCCGAAGGCCCCAAATATATTGGAATTGGAAGGAGTTAAAGGTGCTCATTTAGGAAATAAATTGAGTTCAGAGCCAATTATTGAATGGAATAAACCGAAGGATTGAAAGGAATATTACAAGAGGGCGAGAAATCAGAAAATCCTGGGCACAGTACCGGTGGTGGTGGTAAATTATAAGAGATTTAATAATATAGTAATGGTAAGTATGATTGATGTGAAATTTTGGAATTGAACGTATCTGGTAGCAAAACAGATGAGCGAAATTTTCTGTTATTTTCCGCTGAAAGCAAAGAACTTCGTCCTACCTAACGGAATGGCTTCGGTTATTAATATCCAGCTATTACTGAATAATGTATTAAATTACTTGGATGAATGACTGGACAGTAACCTTTACGATGCGGACACGCCTAAATTTCCGTAACGGAAGTTGTTGTTCTCAGAATGGAATTCGTGAAATTTTCATCGCGACCCTAATCCAGAAAAACCGAAACGGATAAAATTTTAAAGCATCATTAGAAAAAAGTGTTTAATCGAGCCAACGGGCAACATTTTCTCTTCGACGCTGATATAAAAGGAGATGAATTATTCATCCGAACCAGGACTCGATCAGTGGAAGTTACTCTCGATAATCGCAATGCGTGACGTTTCGTTCGCGATTCGGCGGTCAACGCTCTCATTTCACGGATTCGAAGGGAAAATGGCTATTAATTTAAGCGGCCGTGACACCACTTAAAGCGGAATTTCTCACGAATTAACGACGCCCAGAAGAATTAAGATACTAAGAAGGTAAAGTGTATTTCCTCTTGGGATGCACAGTTTAGCAGCACAGTTCCTTATCTATTTTTGCCTAGGACACAGCTATTACCGTATGTAACTTGTATTGTTTGACAATACATAATTTCAGTAAAATAGTACGATCTATCGACCTCCATGCGAGACAGAAATAATCATAATCTGCGCCACAATTAATGCGTAGCATAGCTTGTAATTAAACGCTATATATCTCGTTGAGATGGTATATTATTAGAGATTTAAAAACACTCCGTAATCCGCAAGTCGGCAGATGAAAATCGCGTTTGGAGAACAAATGTGAGGCTCTAGATTATCGATTTCTAGAAATTACAGAATGCGCAATTCGAAAACAAAGCTTCCATCTCACAGAGCGAAATATAGAATCCAGCCTACTTCTGAGAATTTTTAGTTAACAAATATATCAGAATAATTCTGTATACATGCCGGCTATCTAAAAATGTCTCTCACTTAAAAAATTCAAAAATATACCTACTTTCAATGTTAATTGTGTCTTTTTTAACTTTTATTCCTCGAGAATATTCATATAGTAGAAGTTCACAAGTCGTATCCGTTGTTAATCTACTGGAGTTTCTTTAGGCTTCTTTACTGAATAATTGCGGAAAAACCACCAGTCAACCGGTACTCTAGAAATGCCAGAAATGCAAATCTTAAGTGAAAATTCGGCGAGTAAACCAATACGCAGGTATATACTGAAGTTCAAACGTAAGAGTTTATTTTTGTTTTCACCCTGCTGGTCCAAAAATGAACCTCCTTAACTTAGGATAACCCCACGCATAAAAAAATAATAATAAAAAAGTGAAATTGAAAAAATTATAAGCTGAGGATCATGGAGGGCGATGAAATACATGAGATGAAGGCCCAACGGTGAACGAAGTATGCATAATAACGGAAAGAGCCGAGATCTATGGCGGGGACAGTTCAGTCCTCTATGTAATATGTTTTACAGCTGTCGATATATTATTTTACACTATTGAAGCATTTTTATTTTTGAAATCATGGCGAGTAATTTTTAACTGACTTTTTTATGACACATCTGCTACAATGCGAGCTGCCTTTCGGAGTGGGGGCTTTGCATACTTTTCAGAGTAAATTCAGCTTTATGTTCCCAAAAAGATTGGTATTTCTCACGGTCTCATTTACTTTGCTCCAAAGATTGGGAACTTACGACCTTTGCCTCTCATGTGGCTATTTACTGCGTTCAATACAGCCTTACTTAAACCGTTTCATGCAATGGTAATATTTTTTTCTAGCCATATTCATCGTGTATTGCGGAAATTGACAAGGAAATATTCTTCCTTAGGTATTAGAGATTTTATTAGCAATTTTGTGCAATATATGTCTCAAAAATGTACTTAATAATAGACAACATTATGCTACTAGTGTGCTGCCAGATGGTATAATACGCGGCCTCTCGGTTTGACATGCAGCCTTCGGATAATGGCAGGTTCTCCACCCCTTTCCTCCCTTCCTACCCTTAAATCCCCCTCCACCGATTGCTGAAACCATTCAAGAACACCCGAAGGCTTTATTCGCCCCCTTTTCGAGTTCTACTAACAACGCCGTTCGAACACCTCTCTTTTCAAAGATAAACATCGAAGAATTTCGAACCGCGGAGGATTTCTGCATTTTCCAGACCGCGAGGACTCCGGTTCACATCCCGCCCGAGGCGCGTATTCATAGCACTCTGAAGAGAGCGTGCGCGAATGTAAAGTAACTCATTGGCCAAACAAAACGGGTTTTCCCTTCGCTTGCAGGTTTCGTGATCTGCGAGTAAACGTCCGTGCCCAGGGCGTCGCGGCGCCAAGCACCCTGCAGATTCTTTATTGTGTGATCTGCGCCATTTCACGAAATCGTGACTTGATGCGAAAACAGGGAAAGGACTTTCCGTGACGACTGATGCAGTCTTGGACACGGATGAACTCTTATGAAATCATGCTACGATGAGCACATAAAATAAATCATGAAACATATAAACATTTGAATGAAATTTAAGAGGAGACATTATTTGAAATACTTTACGGTAGCATAGGGAAATAAAATACTCATCTTACTGCCTTACTTCTTTACGCTAGAAGAAACTTTACAGATTATTCTGACGCTATTTATTTGTTTATTTTTCTGATTTTCTCGGCTGGTTCTTATCTTATTCTAACGAATAATCTTCTCTTCCTCTTTATCTTGTAGAAATTTCAATGTTATCTTGTATTTGTCTTGAGTAAATGTGATATGTTGTATCCATGTAACAAAGTTGTTATGGAAAATAAACATAACGAAGAAACTCGAAGAAAAACTAACCGTTTTCAGCATTCAGTTCATTGTTTGTGTCAGAAATTACGTGTGTACGGGAGTGGATAAATTTATTTCCGAAATTCCACTCGTACGATCAGATCTTCGGATAATGTTTTCAAAGATCAAGATCATCTGACGGGAGAAACGACCCTAAATATAGTGTCCACATTTTAAGAGAGATAACGTAATTTAACGGATATTCGCAAATCTTCATTTAATCGGGAGATTACAGAATGGAATAATTTACCTGAAAAAGTTTTCGAACCTTTTTCCCCTTGCCGGAATGCCTTTATTAAAATTAGAAATTAACCAGAATTATTAAATTATTAGAATTAAAAGAATTTTAAAAAGTGTTGATAATGTCATATTGTGCAATGATAATTAAGAATATTCATAATTATGTACTAAAATATATTTCTAAGTTGGCAAACTATGAAAATAGTTTGCTGTTGTGAATTGAATTCGTAAATTTTGTGATTGAAATGCATGACGTTCTGCTCGTAAAGGTGAAGACCGAAAACTTGGACTGAAGTTATTTCTGTTTAGGAACTAGGACATAGTTATTTTGTCTTCGTATAATAAAGAATCCATCTGCATACATATTACCAAGATTATTCTAACTGCAAGAGCATTGCATGTTGGCAAGGCATTGTTTATTGGCTCCGTTTGTAGGCACTTGTTTGACACATCAAGTTTTGATGAAATGAAAAGGATTACAAGGATATTATAGCTCAAAAAGCAGGAGTTTTACTTCCTTTCATTAATTGGGGTTAAGCTTTGATTAAAAGGGGGAGTAATATGGAATACAAATATTAAACTGCGTAAACCGTAACTACACGAATGACCATTTGCAGAGTTTAAAGAGGAGATCTTGCACATCTTCCATTTACCCAAATCTGTGAAAATTTCAAATGTCGCAAGAGAAGAATATTACGCGCATAATTAACTCGACTTAAGAAGATACTTTGAAGATGATTAATTAGAATAAAAGGTGAATAAAATATATGGGTAACAGAACAAAATAATTGCGTTAATAATCCATTTTGAAAAGTATTCTATATTTGTAATTTACCGTTTCCACTGAAATTACTTATTTCACTCGTGCAGAATTGAAATTTATTGTGGTAATTAAGTAGCACCCTATAAATGGCCTTAGTTTATTTATATAAATATTTAGAAATCAGTGATGAAGTTGCAACGTATATTGTTATAAACATAAATAATTTAAATATTTAACGTTAACGAAACAACACATGCAGGTAAAGCCTAGTAATACAACATTTACGGAGAATGAAATGATGTTGAGGGTTGATTCGCAATCCACATTTCATTTTCTATACCGCTCCCTTCTACATTAGACAGTTATCCAATATTTACACCATGTTGATTGAACATAATGGCCTCCAACGCGAATCAAGCGCTTTACTTATGTACACAGAAAGGACAATTTAGCAGTTAATTGGAGGCTCAATTTAGTGGTATTAATTTTAATATATTCGTCAGTTGTTGGAAAATAAGAGAAGAAACCGAGAGAAGGAAACCTCACCCAGACCCCAGATGCGTCCTCCGCGGAACTCCCCTTCGAACTTCATTCCATCGGCTCTCCAAAAGACTCCGTGGCCGTGAAACCAGCCTTGCATGAACTCGCCTTCATACCTGAAATGTCAGTTCATACACTAACTGTCAGTTTACAACTATCTTTGTTGATGGTCGTACAAATCTTTCGCATAAACCATGAGAGCTTCCCACTCAAAAAATAAACAACTGTAGGTATGGCAACAAATTGGTATGGCCATTTCAATATTTATCCCAAACATTTTACTACTATTTTAATCGAAACACATATTTATAACTTTGCTTGCTATTATCTTTATTCGATAGACGAAGGAGATACATTATTATGAAAAGAAAACTTTTACTATCAAATTTACAGTAAATATTGCACTTAATCATCAACAAAACTCCAAATAAAAGGTTCTGTCAACTGTTAAAATAATGCTTCGTCGTAACAAATTTCCAACAAATTTAAAGTAATCGTAGATTCACTTTTCTAATAGTTTTCAGTTTGAATATTCCTCATTTCCCAGAAACTTGTCTTGCGAAGTCATCAATTTCATAGTACATATATAACAAAACAAATACAATTTACAAGAGAGTATTATTGCGCAAATATCACGGAAAATAAACATTAAAAAAGTGCGATTTACAATATTTGCGTGTCATTGTAGTGTTCGTAATATCGATTTTTTTTAAATTACGTTATTTGCCAAAATATTCTGCAGACCCCTCTACTTATGATTTCAGTGCCAATTTAACATAAAATGTATAAAGGCTTTTAAATCAAAGAAAATTTCATCATAAAATGTCTTTTCGGCGAAGCGATAGAATTCGAACGAAGGATAACCGGCTGTACTCAATAATTCTCTAGAAGTAGGACAAACAGTCTCGGAAAAATCTAGAGGGATATGATTTCCTTTGAACAGGCTATTTTTATTTTATTCCGAGCCGAAAAAATTAATTTTTATGCCAATATTATTCGAATTTTTAAAACATCAACAAATATTCAAGTTCTATTCTCAGTATTAGTAATATTGATTATTGATCCTTATTACCTTATTGATTTCTTTCCAGTTTGAACTTCCATACACATATAACATGTCATTTTAAAGAATGGATCCAAAGTAAAAATTGCAGTAATTGAACAAGGAGTGGAAATAGTCCTCCTCCGAGACCAACTTGAATGACGAAAAGTAACCCCAGAAAATCTAATATTCTCTTGGCATTCTTGATAGGCTTTAGGAAACAAGATAGAGCCTTTGTTAAACCTTAGCCGAAAACTGTGCGATGAGAGGAAGTCACCGAAGGTTTTCAGTAAGTCAATTTTGGATCGATATTAGATACCTGTGGTCGAATAGTACAAAATTCGCCCCATTTAAGCCTAACTTAGGAAATTTAAGTAAAAGAGACAACTAACATTCGTTTAATCGTAATTGTATCCTACAAACCTTACTATTTATATTTGTTTCCATTCTAAAAGCGGATTTCATTGATTTCAATGATTGTGAAACGCTCGCGGTTTATTTGGAAATCCCGAAATTAGAATGGACAACGAAACAGGATCTTCGCCTACACAATCCACCGTAACTGAGCGTAATAACTCACTTGGCACCGTCCGGGAACCTGATTACGCCTAAGCCCCCGCATAGGCCGTTGTTGAAGGCACCGTCATAACGCGTACCATCCGGAAAGGTTAAGTGCCCCATTCCGTGTTTTTGACCTTTTGCGTTCCAATCGCCCACGTATTTGCTGCCATCCTCCCATTTGTAGGAGCCGCTCTTCACCACTCCAGGAAGTGCTACAAAAAAGTTTAAATTTGTAAGAATTTAATTCGGAATCGATGAAATAGTTCATGTACTTTTTTGACGCGTACTTGTTTTGATTAATTCCTGTGATTTTTTAATTCAGAGGAAAGGGAGTACCAGCTGAAGTCACTTCTTCATTGGAAGTTTATTGTAATTGCCTACCGATAGTCACTTCTCGCCATAGCCATTTGGTTTATGGTTTAAAAGAAAGATATTCAGACTAGTCATTCGAAAGACGGATATTATTCATCACTCGAGTTTAAAAAGCTTAGCTATCCACGCAGAAATTGATAAGACTAGGAATACCACTTGTTTTAATAGCTCTGTACTATAAATATTAACGCAGTCAGATAAAGGTGCTATCAGAATCATCGAGTGAAGAATACTAAGGAGCATCGATGGTTTCGACCTTTAATTGGTGGTATGCCATAACTGAAAAAACACAATTAGTTGGACTTTTAATTATACTATACCACAAGAGAATACACACACACGACCCAGGTTTCGATCAGTGCATGTGAATCACTAAAGAGATAAGGATAGAGATTGTGAGATAACGCTTAGCTGAATCAGCTAACGAAAGGAAGGAATAGGTTCGGAATGTGACAGCTCGGAAATTTAATGGATTGGACATACCAGAAAAATGGCAGCAGGGAATAGCAATCACTTTCAAGAGAGATATTGTACCATTCTAAAAGAAGAGACATGTAGAATACAATATAGAGCTTTTAAGCTGTCAAAACAGATAGAATCAAAATTATTATAGTCCTATCGTTGCTTTCCTTTTCACCATGGAAGCAGCTTTTAGTTGCGAGTAATGAGTATCATTCAGCTGTTCCCGTTACAGTTATTTTACTCTTTTGGTTATTTATATAAATAAACAATGTATTCTCTCTGAAAATATTTGATTATGTTAGTATCATAGATTGCATATGTATGGAATGAAAATAATCAACATGCTATTAATACTTGAGGATTAATAATGCAACCTATACATATGCCATTCGAATTAATTCTATTATTATTTTTAATCTATTCTAGCTCGTTTGACTCCATTTTTTGGAGGAGACTACAAAGATTACCAGAGTTTTCCAATTCCAAACGCGCCCGCGATGAAATTACTGACTATTTATTCATTTATTCCGCGTAGCAAGAGCAACGGATCTTTCGTGGAAAAAAGAGGACACGCATAATAGCATGCAAAATGTTACCCTTGGCGTCACTTCTCGCTTTCACGCGTCTTAATCTCATCGAATACAATCACGAATAAATAAGCAGAGCGGAGTTAAATGGCAGAAAAAGAAAATGTCGAAAAAAGAAGACGTTAAACGGTACTTAAAAATAACCTTATGTCGCCCAAGCATACCTTTCTCCAGATTAACCTTAAAGATACAAATCTGTGAATGAAAATAGCTCATGACAAGGAATTCTTTGAAAACACTGCACTACGAATTGAAGCAGATTAAACGTGGTCATAGAAGAGCATTTAGGGTGCTCTTTTACTTTCTTCAGAACAGGTTGTCGGTTTCTTCTGAATAATCTCTTTACAATGCAGTAAATTCCACAATAAATAAGAAGAGAGTTGGTAGAAAAAATATAGCAGAGGATTCGAAGAACTATATAGATATGATTTACATCTTTTCACATTTCGAAGCGAATCTATGTTTATAGACATGATTGAAAAGATATTGTTGATAGAACCCGAAGGAATGAAATTGAAAATGTAATGACGAACATAATCCCAAGGAAGAATGGACTTGAAAAAAGTCTGACGGGACCGGGAAACGAACCCGGGTCTCCCAATTGCCGGTTCGTTGAGCTATCCCGGCAGAACCTTTCTCCAAGCCATTCGGAAGACTTTGTGGGCAAGAACTTTGCGAGTTCGTCCACATAGTGGCATCGTTCGCAGTCACGGCTTCATTGAAGCACCGGCCACAGAAAGTGATTGAAAGGATACCCCTTTCAGGTTGTAAGCAAAGGAAAACGGGTAAGGGTGACTTTGCGCAGGATGATGCGCACCCATGAAAAATCCCAAGGAAGAATGGACTTGAAGAAAGTCTGACGGGACCGGGAACGGGGGGGGGGGGGGAAGACGGGACTTCCCGGTCCCGTCAGACTTTCTTCAAGGGATTTTTCATGGGTACGCACCATCTTGCGCAAAGTCACCCTTACCCGTTTCCGACGAACATAATGGCGGCCTCTAAAATCTCTCAGAAGATTGACCAAATATTGTTAAACCGAAATACCGAAAATGATTTCCCTAAAATTATAAGACAATGTTTGATCACCTCTTTTTTAAATTCCTTATCCTATGCTGACAATCCTATTGGAAACTTTTACCGATTAATTTTAATTGTATTCAAAATAACGTGTAACGACATTTTCCTCACTTCTAACAATGTCCGAGAACGAGTTGAGTTGTAAGAATTTTCTATCGAGTTGGCAGTAAATGCTGATTCAGATTCAGACTTTCCGACTGTTAGTCTAAAATTTGGAGCGAATTAAGACAACTAATCGAGGTTTCGCAGTAAATAATAATAATAATATGTTTTTATTTAGGCGAATTTTGGTCTATTAAGACCACTCTTACAATTTACCCTGATAAACACAAACATCCATGCCCTGACCAGGATTTTAACCCGGGACCTCGGTAGCATGCTAACCACTATGCCACCGAGGCCGGTAAATTAGGATGATCATGAAATAAGAAATGAATTTATTTCAATCTACGAATCATTCTATGATCTAAAAAATTATTTGTTACACTAGCAGTGAATAATCTTTCTCATTTTCCACAATTTTTACTCTTTGCAATTCATAGAGAACGGTTATGTAGCGAAAGCTCTAATTTGGAGTAAAGCGACACATAATTATCTGTCATATATGTCAATGGTATAACCCTATCAATAAGAATGTAATATCAAGTGAAAAGAAACCACCTGCCATATCTTGTACATGTATAACCAAGCAAAAATTTTCTTAATATGATATACAACGTGAATCATTTAAAGAGAACGAACGAAATGGCTTTTGAAAGAGGAAGTTATGTAATTCATGAACATGGAATGACAAATGGATGAAAGGTTTTCGTCGAATAGCAATAAGGAAATATGACTCTGCTATTTGTCTAACTATATGGAGCCGTAAGAAGAAAATAATGTAGCTCGAACAATTTCGGATATAGAGCTAAATGAGGTAAAAAATTGTGATTAGAAAAATTATGAACTCCTAAACCCTCAGTCATATACAAAGATTTCCATGTACAATTGGTGCTGCAAAATATAAATACGCTGCGAACGCACAAGTATGAATTGGATTTCATTTATGAAACGTATCAATAAAACGGTACTTAAATGGTATTCCAACACGAAAGAAGCATTACCCAGTTAAATTATGTTAAAAAGTGATTGTAGATAAGAAAAACGTGACAAAACTTACCCTCTCCCATGATTCCAGGGACAAGTTTCCTATATAACAGACGCTATAATGTGCCTGCATTTTGTGGAGAGAAGCCTTTGAAGCGAAAGTAGGGGATCTTAATTGCATTATACTGCTGTCGGTATCCCCTTCAATTCATCCGAACTGGAGTGGGAAAATCTATAATTCGGTAACTAGGAATATATGCGAGTATGGACACGTTTCCGAACTCTCACTGAAGGAATTCTTCTCCAGTTACCTCAAGGACGACGCCTAAAACTTTGGCCGACTCGTCCTTTGACCTGTAAAACATCTGACGACACGCAATCGATTCTTTTTCATTCAACGGTGATGCACTGTTCTGAATTTAAGGTCTAAAAAGTTCACAGAGACCAAACGCTTTAGTGTAGCCTTATATTTATCAGAAAGTTGGACCTTGAGGAAAAAAGGAGAAAACTATCTTGAGAGTTTCAAAATTTGGTTATGGAGTAAAATGGGGAGACAGAAAGAGGAATTATCAGGTACTAGATCGGTTTGGAGTACAGGTTTGCATGGGACGAAATTTTGATCCGGTCCGTTCATAATTGAGCCCGAGCATAGAAAACAATCCCAGAAACGACCCGAGCCCAAAATTTTCTTAATTTGCCTTGGAATCAGTCGTTGCGATACATTTGGAAATAACTACATTTATTTCACGTCTTTATCATTCCTTCAGTGATGTCAAAATACCTTTAGAATCTCAAACCAAGGAAAATGAACAAAAAATGTTGTAATTACACATCTTAAAACTGTTTTTGTTTATCTCGTATGTATAGATATATAACAGAATTAGTCAATTTCATGAACAAACGTTTTCCGGCAGGAAGTGAATTTTATTTGTCGTCGTCGGAAATAATTATAGAGAAGAAATTTGGGTGACAATCGATACTTTTGGTAATTGGGTAATAATTGGTGCTGAAAAAAGAGATAGCTATTTAATTTCATATTTATATGCAGTAAAAATAGTTAATAGTCTCCAGTAAAATCTGGTAGAACTTCATTCTAAAATTGCAAATTTCATTTTCATTTCTAAATTTTAATTTCTTAGTGCAATTTCAGTAAAAATAGTAATCATATTTAGTGGAGGATAAAATTAACATTTCATAAAACAGGTGATAATGTTAAAAGATATGAAACTTGTGTAAACCAAAAATCAATCCCACTAAAAATATTCAAAGAGAAAAATCTAAAGTAAATATTATTTAATTTGCGTTAATACTGAAATTCTAGCTGCTGTTGAGATTACAGAAAGTAAAGTATGCTAATAAATTGTATAAGCAAACAGAAAATGTTTTAAACGTTGATTGTATTTTTTAACTAAATTATATTTTTTTATTTACTATCATGATTTTTCATGTTACTGATTGCCCTCATCTCTGAACATAAATTTTGTAGAACAAAATAAACTGTTCATAATATTATTTCCCATCATTTGTATTAATCTTTCACCTTTTTTCTTTTAACACTGTGCATATTGTTAAGAATTACATAGCAACTTTAAGAGGCCTCCACACCTATTCATGAATCTTAAACACTATATGAGAATATGTAATTCTTTCCTTCCCAAGTTATACTCAAGCCCATGTCCAATAGCCTGTAAGCTCTACCCGATCCATGCAGACCTTTAGTTTGGAGAGAAAAAGTTAATAATGAATACAACACAGAGGAAGAAAAGTTGGATTATACATATGTGACATGACTGTCATTAATGTGAAGGATGATAGATTAAAAATAAAGGGATATGTATGAAAGGTAGATAAAAGTATGATATATTCATGGGTCTGAGGAGAGATTGAATCTACTAACAAATGAAGGAGGTTAGAGAAGTTTGGAAAAGAAACTGAAACCACACAGGACAGAATCACTTCATGGTGAGAAAGGAAGAGAATACTGATGAAAAACTTGTATAAAAAACAATTGTGATATTTTAAAGAGACCAAGAGGGGAGGAAAATTAATTCCAGAGGAGATTGGAACAAGAGGCACATGACAAGAATGAAGTCTCTTTGTTTATGTATTCCACTCCTATTTCATATAGAATATAGATTTAGGAAATATTTTGATGAAAGGACAAATGTAAAATGATATGGGTATGAGAAATTTGATTAAGCATTAAGAAAAGAATTCCAGTATGGATGGAATGAAAATAATGGTAGCTGATTTAAGAGAATGAGTGTACATTTTCTAATGGGAGGGCTAATACTCATTCAAACAGTCAGGGATTAACATCAGATTATATATGTATTGTGGTGTAGAACTGGAAAGAAAACTTTCTTAGAAACAAGAGTAGTTTGTGCTCTACAAAATATCCTCTTGAATTTTTTTTTGGGATGAAAGAGATGAAAAAAGAGTATGTACTATGAATTGATTACAGTCAGGGTGGAGGTTAGCCTTGTCTCAACAGAAATTAGGGTAAAGATGAGACTGGAAAAGAGAGATATAAATGTGGAGAAAAATGGTAAAGAATGTAGCACCAGCACTTGGGATATTAAATAGCTTGTCAACAACACCAGTTTTTGCATTACCAACTAAAACATAGCTCCTGCTAAATTCTAAGATAGCAAAATCACAATCAAAAATTTTTACTTTGATATCTTTCTTTTAAGTAATATAGGGATTGATTGAAACCACAAGAAGTTTCAATGAAATTGATTACATGTGTATTTTACTACATAAAGAATAATTCAGTAGGAAGATACCAGAAAGGTGTACAAAAATTTAGCATCAGAGATTGAAAGGTAAATTAGCTAATATGGGTCTTCAATAATAAAATATAATTGTGTCTTAAGACAAACCTTCATACATCTGAAAATAGCCAAGGATACCTAAAGGTTGGTTTAATATAGCACAGCAAGCATTGAGTTTGTTGTAAGACTCTGTGAGGAATAATGTAAGCAGTCTAAGACAAATGATATTAAAACAACCTACTATTATGATAAGTCCATAAACAGAGACGAAATAACTTTTCACACTCTTTGGATAACATCATATTATTCTTTACAGACATGTTTTGGTATTTATATGACTTTGTGGACACTTTAATACTCTCATATTAGCCCATACCCACTCTTATTTTAACATTCCAACATATGTGAATGCTCTATTCCAGAATAATTGATATGGGAGTAATTAAAACATTCATTATTTTGTAAAATGTATAAAAGAGTGATCATGGCTGGTTTGACTTTTCAATGTTTTAGCAACTTCAGGAAGTGAGGGAGTGTGGAATGACAAACTGTCTAAGATGACATTTTTGTAGCTTTAGAAGGTAAAAAATCTATTATTTTCCCAATATATTTTTCTAATCACAGTGAATTTAAGGTAGAAAGTTTTTCATAAAAATCTCACATAAATGAAAGGAAGCATTTTAGATATGAGTTAAAGCCCCTAATGCATTTCTTTCTTGCTTGTAATAGCCCCAAGCTATTTTTCTAGAACTAAAACATATTTTCAAATTTTTGCCATCATCAACATAATTTATGTTTATTAAAGGAGTTTAATCATGAAATGAGCAGATTTTTCAGACATTAAATTAATTTTTACACGACTAAAGATATTTACTCATCAAATTTATAAGTGACCATAAATTGTAATAGTCATGAATATCTTCATGCCATTGCTAAACAAATTTTGTTCACATTGTTTCTAAGGAATTGTTTACTTTTTGTTCTCTCATTATTCATTTTTATATTTGTACTGATACATTTGTCTTAAAATAATAGCTTATATTCATCATTTTGTGGTTTTTGAGGCAGAAAAGTCATCAGATAAGTGCCAAAAAGCCTTCCATACATAGCCATTGATTTTTTACAGTCATATTTTCCAAGTAATATCATGAGAACTGTGAGGAAAGAATGTATACTTAATAATAATAAAATAATATAATACTTTCATTAACTCCATTAATAAGCATTGAGGCCACAGATTAAAATGAGATGGAACAAGTTAAGTTGAATGAGAAACTGATGGAAAAGAAGTGATACAAAAAACAATATACACATTAAATACAAATACAATTATTCTACTTAAATTACAATGAGTTCAAGGAGAGAAAAACATATGGATAAACATTATGTATGGTTCAACGTAAATATAATTATAGAGTCAATATGATTCAACATAATGCAATATAGGGCACTAAACAGAGACAAAATTGGGAAAATGAGGAAGTCATGATGCTTATGTTTTTTCCTGTATGAAAGCAATAGAATGACTTTTAAAGAGAGTTAAGGATTTTACAGCTTTAATATTAGCTGGCAGTATGTTAAGTATTATGCAGACTTAGTTATGAGGTGACTTGACATGAATGATGATTGTGTTTGTTCCTTTGACAATAATTAAAAGTGATAATTCTTAACAAAATAAATGAATATTTTATCAAAGAAAATATTTTGAACTGTAACCATTGGATCTTTAAAATTTTGCATTGTGAAATAAATCTATTTACCCTAAATCAGTTGCAGGAGTTGTTTTTGAAAGATAGCTATTAATCTTCAGAAAATATAATGTAACTGGCTTTGCCATACATGGAAATTTGCCTATCACCATATTTTCAGAAGCCATATACCTTCATAAGAGATCCACTGGTGACAACAAGCCAGCTTAGAACAACCATAAAATGACAAAGAAAACTAAGGAAGGCATAGCCCCTGTGTTAAGAACAGTAGACATAGTCATTGAGTTCTTTGCCTCCCACAAAACTCAGCTATTCATTCGTGAACAAGAATTGCCCATCTCATTACACTTAATTTAATAAACATTGCTAGAGTGCATCATCCTATGTATCATTCTTTTGGGATGTGAAGAATTCTTCAATAAAAAGTAAAGAACGCAAGGTGGTTATTGAAGGATGTAGAATAATTTTGATCCTAAGTAGAGTTTAGAGTTGAATCTTCACCTACAAATTTAATTCATCTAACTGTGGCTTTTTACTCAAGAGATTCACATTCTGAAGCCTGTTTCTTCATGTTATGTTTTATTTTATTTTGTCCCCAGGTCCTTAAAGTAGATTAATTCCAGAATAAAAAAAAAAATCTTTTAATGTTGTTCATTCGTCCCTTGAATTTTTGCTACTTGTGTTTAAAGAGAACCAAGTAAAGAACAAAAAACTCTACACATATGGAACTGACATGCTTTACAAACAGTACTGCTTGCATATATTGAGTACATGATTTTATCTTTCTGTCACAGTTGGTTATGAATGAAATTTTTACATGATTATTTAGACTCATCTAGAGTAATTAGTAAGTTAAGGCACCATTGGAAGTAGATACTTGTAGTGAAGTAAGAGAACAGAGATAGAGAAAATGGAATGCCAAATAACTTATTTCACTTGCCATTTCTTCTTTCTCTTCACTCCTTCTTGTATATTCACTTCTTGAGAATATTAACTGCTTCATTAATTAAATAAATAATAATGGTCACATGACATGGAATTAAACAAGAGTGATAAAATTTTTAAAGGAATATGTTACTTAGCTCAAGGGAAATGATACTTAATAAAGGGATGAATGAAGTGGTTCTAAATACAGAAGTTATTTTGTAAGTATATAGTCCGAGACATAATAACACAGGAATGCACTTAAGACAGAGGCATTTGTGCAGATTCTGAAAAACTAGATGTTTTCAGATATGGATGGAATTTTAGGCAAATGTAGAAACATGGCATACAACAGCTTCATGAGTTGGAGGTGAGCTTTAGATATGCCAACCTGGGGATTTATTATGACTATCTTCATATCAAAAATTGATGCTATTTGGTAGTATTTTTTTCGTTTTCTTTTATTATATTTACATTCTTTACTTCCTAATGGACACTAGTACAACAAGTACATCTATTACTTGATATCCGATCCAATTGACACACACGAACTCCGTTACAACTTTTCATTACTCTACTACCACTATCAACACAAAAAGCTTCATAAAAATCCACGGAAAAAAGTGAGAGCCTCTCCTTGTAAGTCGTTTAGTAGATCTTTATTTATTATTTTTATGTATAGGGAAGTCACCTTTTTATTATTTTTATATATACGGAAGTCACCTTTTATGTATAGGGAAGTCTTTTAGTTTTAGTGTACTACATATTGGGTTTTTTGTGAGAATATTTAGTGGCAATTTAAAGTAAGAACCATGACTTTATTACACGACAAAGTGTGCTGTTAAATACAATGGTATGTACGAACAACTCAACTTTGAAATAGAAAATTTTTTGTTATTTCAAAATACAAAGACAATATTTAAAAAATCTTTCTGGGTAAGATACATTTTATGATCAATACTATGTGTATTTCAAAAATAAATTCAAGAGCTAAAGCACTTTCCTAAAAAAAATCTGCACTTTATGTTGATATGCAGTACATACCAATATTTAAAAATGTTAGTTCTCATGGTGGACAAAGAAACCGAATCATCCAAAAGACAATGACTGTCATTATATATTGAATTTTGGATGATTCAGTTTCTTTGTCCATCGTGAGAATAGTCTGAATTGTGGAAAACAGATTTAATCTCCCCTGAATGAATGTATCAAATACATCCAAAAAATACTGAATAGGTACAAATACTCATAGCCAGAGTCGCGAGCATAGCCTCAGTATAAGCTTAGGAAATGGGAACAAGTCTACCATTCAAGGAATAAGTAGGGATCATGCACACTATTACTTTGCAGTAGATCTTCCTGATGAAAGTTGAATAAGAGCAGCTTATACACTTTACTACAGGATTTAATACATACCTCCTAGGCTTCGAAGCATAGCATCATTATCACCTGATGACATGTATTAGTTGTTGTTATTTCTCTTTCATAAGGATCATGCTTTAGAAAAATCTAGAAATTACGAGAGAAAAATATTTTCCTTGTATTTTCATGTCAGACAGGGATGAATGACAGATAAAAACGAACCCTGTGTAGATGACCCACGAAAAATAAATTAAAAGTCCAAATATGGTATGAGCGAGTTTATTCTGGAAGTTAAAAAATATCACAAACCTATATAATTAAGCAAAGAAAAGGGACAACGGTTTTGAAAGAATGAACTAATGTTAGCGGTCAAGAATATTCCCCCTTTCTTATAAAGTACACTGGCCAATTCATTATGAACTTGATGAGTATCATCCTATTTCATGTTTGAGTAGATGTGGGGTGGTGAAGGTAATGCAGTCCTTCGAATAGCGGTGGGAATATTCAGAAATGAGTGCTCTCAATTAGGCTTTAAATGATAAAGAATACCATCCAACACTTTTTATGCGTGCACTGAAATGTGGGAAAGAGAAAGGTCCATTTGAAATTCGCTCAAATCCTGGACTAATTTGGTCACCTTTGGAATTCAAGAATATAACCAATTTATGACCGTTTTAATATCTTTGACTGGTAGTAGTCTATATGCTATGCACGCCTCATCGAGTGATCAAAATGTTGCGGAAATCCACCTCCACATGCCAAAACAGCTCCAAAATGTTCTCGAAAACCAATTCGGTTCCGCATGATTATCCATAATTTATAAATATCTTATGTTACTTGGTAACTTACCCCACCCATTATGTCATCTAACACACGAAGATCTTTAAGACTGCCTAAAATAAGATTACCAAATATGTACCTAAGTTAGATTATTTCGTGTCTATTTAGTTTTATTCGTATGCGACATTAACAACCGTAGGTCGGCATCTATCTTGATATATGCAATAGGTATCACCCTTGAGAAAAATTTTACATATCAATTTCCGTCATGATTCATTTTCCTTAACATCAAACATCCACTTACATGACTACGTATGTACATCATCATCACGTCACTGAAAATTTTATTTTTAAGATGAATCAACGGATATGTCTCAATTTATCAAAAGTAAACTTAAATTTAGCAGATAAAGGCATCAATTTATCGACTTGTACCTTGAAAGATCTTGTTGTGATGGTGGCCACAGAGAAGGTGGCCGAAACGTTGGTGCAAACCAATAACATTACCCGGTTGGAAACCCGAGAGCTCTTCCTGCGACTTGTACCTTTCTTTCACACATTTTCAATGTTCTAGATCTACCATTTCTATTCCACCCACCCTCTTTCTTGCATTTAGTATGCAAACGCAAGGAAAGTTTGTACCTACTCCCTTCTCCAAACAATTGATGAAACATAATATCAACAATGAGGTAAGGAAAGGAATTGAAAGAAGGCTATTATATATTAGAGGTTTAAAGGTAACTCTTAAACCTATCCCTTGCTTCCAAACATGTTCTCAGCGGGCAGGTATGGACAACTGGCGAAACGGCTTTTGGAGCGTTTGAAACACCTAAAAATGAGATATTTTAAACCTGGCCTTCGTTGGCGTGTGTTCAACGACTTCCTGTTGCCAGTTTTCTCGTATCAAATTGTGATTAGCAGACTTCTTGAAAACACTTCTCTTTGCCTTTAAATTGCCATAAAATTTGAAGGAGAAGAAGTTGGGAGAGGACCTGTTTCTCAGTGATTAGATACGAGTAACTCAACAAAGAAAAAGAAATTAAAGACCACTGGAAGTACAGAAAGGCAAATACCCAGAATAGCACGTAATTTTAAAATATCTTTTCACTTCGTTATATTGGTAGAAGATATGAGTTGGCGAAAAAGTTATCACCTCCCCTTGTGTATATATGAAGGAAAAAGTGCAAGCATGGCAGTTGGAATCATAATGGCGGCGAAGTTGCTGTTTTTACTTCTATTGATTGGAATTCCTCTCGTTTTGGAAGCAAAAGGGAGCTGCGATTACCGTGAGTGCATTTTTGAATTGATAGCTGAGAAACAGACCAGTAAATATACTATCTCAAACAAAGAGTATGGAATATCAGTGTAGCAAAAGATCTGATCTGTCGAGAAAAATCCAAAATTATTTATTTGTATATTTTAGAGCTAAGTAGTTTAAGAGCAAGCATATCTTATATTACGCTCAATTTAAATATGATCATGGAGTGATATAATTTCATATTTGAGATCTTTCAATTCATACTCATTTTAACATGTCAGGTGTGTCGTTTTCTTTCGATTTCAACATTACAAAAGACTAAACGATTTATTTTCTTTGTAGATATCCTATTACGAACATTCAGAATATTTTGAATTCCTATGGCTTTTGTTCATGGAATTCATGAGTCGAAATTAGATGGAATGGTATGATAAATGTTGGGTGTAAAAGACAAACTTTAGTTTTTCCATGTTGATCTATGTAAAAATATTACTATACTGTAACCTTCCATAAATGTAGGTATTCTTAGGTATACGTTGGGAAAAGAAATTATTTACAAATTCATTTATCGTCCTTATTATTTTGCTGTAGCAGCTTCACAGGGACGGCCCAAGTTGCTTTCGCGCCCAGGGGTGGAATTCATGCAGACGACCTTTCCGTATAGATAATTGTAAAATACCCATTGTGTAACGACTCTCTGATTTTTGGGGGTACATTTTATTTCATTTTCATCGTAAAAAAACTAAATATAATATTTATTAAGGTTATGTAATTATTATTTATTATATATTACCACTATGACCTTAAAATTTAAGAAAGTGAATTGTTTTACAAAAATGCAATCTAACTATCTGCGCTTATTATCTGTTACTATCGACCGATTCATTATATTTCTTTCTTTACTATCCAGAATTCATTTAAGAATTTGACTCAAAATTTCATCAGAACACTCCAAATATGCACCGTTCATAATTGCTCGAATACCTCCGTTAACAATCAACAATCAATTCTTACGAAGATAAATCTTATGTTATTTATCTTAAGATGAACCTGTGGTTCATCTAAACGAAGAGTAGCTCGAATTGTTGATAGTAATACGTAAACGGTTAATCCACGAAGAGAATGTCCTCGAGCATTTTCGCGACTGATCAAATATTCAAATTGAGACCAACATCAATACGTCACTCAAAACTCATGCGCCAGGGGCAGCTGCCCCTTCCTAAAAAGAAGGAGTAATTGATGGATTGCACACCATTTACATATCATTTTAAGTGAATGTATTGGATAATTTAGATAGTCATCTAACCAGCCATATTTGCCTGCTAATTCCATTCTCATGAATTTTCTAGTCTACAGCAGTAATCGGTCACACATAATCAACAATGATTTCTATTTCAGCGCCAGCAGAGAAATGCGGTTACAGCATGTGCAGATCCGGAATGATGTGTGTTCAACCGAGTTGTATGTCTCCTCATTGTCCTCCGCCTTACTGCAGATACGTATGATGTCCTTTACAGGAAAGGTTTGTTTCGATTCGAGATGTTATTTAAACCTTCCAACCGACACGTTGGCTGCCGTAACGGTGATCTTCACGTTCGTTTCGCCGTTGGGCCACGAGGAACAAATGATGCTCATCTATTTTAATTCTTATATTTTTCAGATGCTCCTAATTTAAGTAATATAAAGTCAATGGCTTACCCATGATAGAGTCTATTTTTTCATTTTATTACACTATAATGATAATAAAAACTTTATAATGTTCATATGACAAGAAAAGGATTTTGTTTTATTTTGGCCTCTGAGGATGGTCTAGAAGATCTAACAGTGGCAGCCAACGTGTTTAAGTCATTGGGACCAGTTTTTATCACACAAGTACGAAGAAAGTTTATTATTTTGTATCTCGTACTGAACTTGGATATCTTCAGCTACTAATTCTTGATGGTCATAAGATGCTCGTAAACATTATGGTGCCATTTATCACGATGTTATGAGCTTGGTAAACTTTAAAGCCATTTCTGATACCCTGATATAACAAAATTTGAGCCATCTCAAATGTTGTAAGTTATATCAGGGTTTCAGAAATGGCTTGAAATTTTACCAAGCTCATAACATATAAGCACAGATAAATGGCTCATAATATCGTGATAAACTTCAAATATTTGAAATAGTTCAAATTTTAAGTGTATCAAACAATAACTACTCAAAGTAAAAAAATTGAGTGCAGAGCTCACGAAATCAGTCATTCCTCTTGGAATTAGCTCTTGAGAATTCAAATCGTTTGCGAAATATCAGTGGCTCAAATTCATGAAAGATCAAGAATTTTGAACTAATGTTTAATAAATCTATCTGAAAACGATATGCAGTTGAGAACTGAGGAAAAGTATAAACTTTTCTTTCTTACAAAAAGCATTATTTAGTTGTACTATCAAAGTCTTTCAACTGCCCTTAAAATTTCCTTCGAATTTCAAGCTCTCTATCTTTTCACTTCTGCTATAATCAATTATATTTTATGCCAAGATTACTAATATCATACAGGTTCATAGAAATTTTAACTATTACATCTTGAGAGACTATGTCACTGGTGTATATCAATAAGAATCTCAAAGAGAACGTTATGAAACTGCATCATAAACTATTCTCTATTTCTTTTTCCACAGCTAATATCATCTTATTGAAATCAAAATGGAATTCAGAAGAATTGAAATCAACTCCAGTGAAATTATTTGGGAGGCAGACAACGATGACAGAAGCTGTTTAATCTCCTTATTCACCGAACAACGGAAAGCCTGGGAGTCTCTTTTGCTTAGGGCATACGCTCCCAGTGCCTGTAATGAGATTCAAGTCTTTCCGAGTATTTCCATTTTTATATCAGATTCTACGAATATCAATGATGGACAACAGCTAAAATATGCGTGTGAATTTCAGCTACATTTTAATTTTATGCGTTAAAGCGGTTCTTGTGAAACTTTCGAGTTCCCCCCTCATAACCACCTTGATTGTTTCATGCATTAAAGAGCTATTTGTGAAACTGTTATAGATTTGTAGCTCTGCTATTTCGCAATTTCATTATCTACATCATGATCATCATCTTTGCAATGTTGTTCCCTTCATTATATCATAAACCTTACAAGTGAGTTAAGACTTGGGAATGGGGGAAATGATTTCATAAAATTGAAAATATGCTCAAGAGCGAATCCATAATGTAACCAACCTTCTAGAACTTATTTCAGAATATAGAATTTGAAGTATAAAATTATGTGACGCATTCTTAATTTCAACATGGTCCAACTTCTGTGACTGCAATTAGTAATCAGAAGTTTTCATCGTTTACAACTTGCGCAGTTAGCAATAAAGAGAAGGCCCTATGGTTATTACAAAAAAAAGGTCGCCGGCGGCAAATGAAGAATACGAGGAAAGTGTTTGTTATTAAGGTTATGGAAGTTACAATCTGCAAAGAATATTTATTTAAAGATATATAATATATGAAACTTTCCGGAGACTGAAACCCAAAGCCGTACATGCCAGAGTATGGGTAACAAAATCAAAACTTATTCTCTTTAAAATCAACTTGATCGTCTGTGACTTGGTGGAACCGATTAAGCACAATTTTTAATAAAATACATGTAAAGGTTTCCACAAGATTTTGTTTTGAATTTTGTAACAATTATTCCTTTTATTTTCCAAAATTCTTATAGGTAAAAGATAGTAACACTGATAAAGTGATGGGGATATTGTCAAAAAAAGTTTACGGATCCCAATGAAGAATGAAAAAAATCTGACGGGACCGGGAATCGAACCCGGGTCTCCCAATTGCCGGTCGGGTGCTCTGTCCGTTGAGCTATCTAAATGTTTAAACATTTCTAATTTTTCTTCCGGGATAGCTCAACGGACAGAGCACCCGACCGGCAATTGGGAGACCCGGGTTCGATTCCCGGTCCCGTCAGACTTTTTTCAAGTCCATTCTTCCTTGGGATTTTTCCTGGGTGCGCACCATCTTGCGCAAAGTCACCCTTACCCGTTTTCAAAGTTTACGGAATTGGGAGTAATTTTCAGGTTAAAAACTCTTCTTATTTATCATTTGTTATTTGCTGGGTTTCCCCTTTTTTGTAATATGGAATTATATAACCGTAAGATTTCTCTTCAATAACCATTTTTTATTACTGCCTGTCTCTCGGAGGAAATTTTTAACATTTACCAATTTTCGCAAATAAGAATGATTTCGGAACCACGTTTCGGGCCGCAGGGTGAATCATCACGGGCCGATTTTTTTTGCAGGCTTAGTTTACAGTTATTTGGTAATTAATTTACTGGCTGGTCAATAGCATGTTAGTTCAATTA
This sequence comes from Ladona fulva, assembly GCA_000376725.2. Taxonomy (NCBI): domain Eukaryota; kingdom Metazoa; phylum Arthropoda; class Insecta; order Odonata; family Libellulidae; genus Ladona; species Ladona fulva. The sequence continues at coordinate 741,584 of KZ308393.1, forward strand.
CATCACAGGAAATGGCTTACATAATGTTTCGTTATAATTAACGTAATATATTACTTAGCTATCACGGTTTTCCACTGCTTTTAAATGCGGTTGGATGTTTATCAAATAAGAATACTTCCTTTTTAAGTCAATGTAGAATGTATTTCAAAACAACCTTATCATCATTGCTGCAAATTTGGCGATATTTTTATTCTTTGTATTCTCGTCAAATATGCATTCTTCCTTAAAGAGAAAATAAAAATCTAATAACTAGCAAGACTGTTGGGAAGTATCTACTCAGACTATTTTTTGCATCAAAATACATCGAAATTGAATTCATAGTAATGTTTCCCGTGTTTTAATGAAAATAAGCAATTAAATATAAATACCAGCAAAAATATAAATTTCCTCAGATTATATATCGACGGTTGAAAATCATATGACTAATTCAATGAAGTGATTACGCAGGAAAATGAAAAATATCAGATCATTAATGATCTCATTTAAGAATTATCGCTCATAAAATAGTTAACGGAAGCAACTTAAGTCATACTTGAACATTCTTAAAAGAAATGACTTCATAACATTACAGATTTAAAGAAGAAGTATGAAGGAAAGTGAGACCTCATCGGTTAGAAAACTGTGGATAGGATTAGTGTAAAGGTGAAGTAGAATCCCAACTTAACTTAATCTTTGTACCTATGTATAAAAAATAAGCTATAATAAGCAATATAGTTTTAAAAAATCAACTAAGTAAAACAACATTGGAATCAGCGATGCATGTAAAAGCACTCAAAAGACGAAACATTATTTCAATTTAATTCGATAAAACTGTCGCGAAACGTAAAAATAGTTAGGAAACAACTCTCAAAGTACAACGCGGCCATTGACAGATCCAAAGGGGGGGGGGGGCAATGGCCGATCGCCCCTCCCTTGATGACACTATTAGTAATTTTCCATGGATTAGACGAGAAAGTTGAATTAATATTGGATTGTGAAGTGTTTCTACAATCACTACACATCTACTATATTTATCTCTACAAAATGGCATACGGAAAGATAATTTAGGAGAAGATGAGTATATAGAGGGATTGTTTTAATAGCCTCACCCTTTTGGTAAACACGTAGCCCTCTTGTAAAGTCTCCGGATTCGTCCGGACGCATCCAACTACAGCTTATGATATTCTGCATTACATTTGGCGGGACTGGGAGCGGCTCTGTCACCGAAAATTACGGTAAATTCAATAGTTGCCATTCATTAATTGCTTCAAAAGTAAACATGACACAAATGTTAGCATGCTCCTGAGATTCAAGAGTATTTTATGCTGATCAAGTAATTCACCTGTAAGCTGATCAAGTAATCAAAAGACAATCAAGTCAAGATTTTGCGATGCGAAGAGGAAAGCGAATATATTAAATATCTTTTATCAAAGCGTATTCACGGGCGATAGTTCCAGAGATACCCTTCCGGAGATTAATACGCTCTCGTCAATGGAAAGTATATGCTTTACTGAAGATGGAATTGCAAAACTCTTACGTAATATTAAGCCAAACAAATCGCC